>JBBGZY010001161.1:862500-917832 GCA_037952925.1 Lithobates clamitans | reverse complement strand
AGCTTGCCTCAAGCCATCAGACCCCCGTTCTCCTTGATGCCAGTTGGTAAACTATGTATGTCAGCTGGTCCGATTCCCTATTCTATCTATGTGATGCTACAGTGAGCAGAGTCTAGGGGTAAGCCGGTCTACATACGGGAGTGGGAGAGAGACTTACAGCATACATTCACGGAGGCCCAACTGGACCATCTGTACCGCCTTACTCATGCCAGGTCTGTGAACACAAAAATGCAGGAAAACACTTATCTACATATCTGGTGGGACTACCCAAAGCTTTAACCATATTGGCAAGACATTAGAGCCCAAATCAAGGTGATACTAAATATTGAGATGCCTGACTCCCCCATAGAGTTCCTACTCCACGTTCCATACATTCCTCTCAGCCACTATTGTAAGTCGTTTTTTGCCTCATCTCTAAAACCTGGCAAGGCTTTGATCTCTGTTCATTGGAAAAGGGCCCATATACCTGGGCGAGCTGACTGGATCCGCCTGGTCAATAACATTATCGTAGCGGGGGAATGGATGGCGAAATGTAAGGGTCGCCATTAAAGATTTTATGGAATTTGGACCACTTGGATACATTATACTTCCACTGCTTTACAGGACTTCCAGCCCACTGCCTCTGGGCGCTCTACGCCCCCAACGTAATTGATTTTGTTTATTTTGTTAAAGACTAGAGTGCTCTGATCCATGAAACATTTCAGTTTGCAATTCCTATGCTTTCAGTTAAAGTGCTGTTTGTTTTTCTTTTGTTTTGTTTTGCTGTTGTTTTTGTGCTCAACCCTTTCCCATTTATTTTCCTTCCATCTTGCACACGGGTTTTAAGTTTCTGATTGTTACAACAATTTATAGTGCAAATCCCAGTGTTATGGATAAAATGTAGTATTGTCTTATGTCTCACGCTGTGGAGTATACTAATAGGATTTTTGTTGTCACTGCCATGCTCATGTGCTTTATGACCTCTGCCCTTATGGGCTCCCCATTTTTCTCCATGGTCTTTTCTTATTTCTGTATGCAAAATGTTTGTGAAAACCAAAATAAAGATTACTTAAAAAAAAACTGTCGGTATTCTGACCAACCCACTAGATATATAGTGGCTGTGATTTCCCTCCGATTGCTATACCCCCGGCTGCTGGTGTGAACATCCATCATAATGCCTGCAGTGACAAGCGCTCTTTGGTCAGTGCAGTCACATGAAGAAGAAGCTTCAGACGTGCTTAACGTTGGTCAGCACGGTCATGTGGCTACGTTGTCAAAAGTGCGCTTGCCATTGTCAGTGTAAAGAGGGGGGGGGGGAGGATCTTCAGGACTTTGAATGAGGTGGGTAGGTGTGGCTAAGATCTTCCATGTGGCAACAAAATAAGATCACAGAAATCTAGTACATATAGTGTACAGTATATTTTCCACATGGAAGATCTTACAATTTACCATACTATGGGCCTGCCATGCTGTATTACTGTTTTTACCATACATGGTTGCATATTTACTCATTGCATTTATGTTATGCTGTGACGCTTTTTGACAAAAAAGGTATCCTTTTCACAACTGACTTATGATTTAGCCACTCCCACCCACCTCATTCAAAGTCCCGAAGATAAGCCCTCTTTGCTACGATATAGAGATGGAGACATCATGTGTTCCTGCATGTTTCACTCAAAGTCCTAAATTTTTACTCTTTTATTGCCATTATTAGCATTATGATGGATATTCACTCCAAGACTGTGTATTGTGTCGTACGGACCACTACACCCACAGCACAGGGCTGTTTAGTTAGTAGCTGGCCCAGACAGGGAGGGGGGGGGGGATTAATGTGTGCACTGCGGGTCCTGGGCTTTTTGGATCCTGCTCACCTACTGGTGGTATAAATTTGGGGGAAGGCTGGGTTCAGGGCCTTTTTTTGGGCCAGATGCACTTGCGGGACATGCTGTGGTATCTGTGGAGTAGGACTCCTGCGCCTTGCAGTCCATCTGAGGCACATGGTATTTCGAGATTAGCCAACACTTGGGGACGCCAATATGGACTACTACTAGACATAAGCAGAACAAAAAAATGTGTTGTGTTTAATTTCAGATAGATTTGTTATGTAATAATTTAGTTTTGTTATAGAATTTGTTTAGTTTGGTTTCGGGATTCGCTTATTTTGGTTTCGTTTTTGTTAAAATCTGTTAAAACTGGCCGCCCGTGGATTCCTTAACAACCATGAGCCTTCATCTGTCAGTGGGCTTCCCCACTGACAGATGATTGTAAAAATAAAGAATGCCGGCAATTACCCTTCAATAGAAAAATGTTAAAAAAACAGCGTAACCCCCCCCCAGTCCATACCAGGCCCTTTGGGTCTGGTATGGATTTTTAAGGGCCACCCAAAATCCATGCCAGATCCTTTTCCGAGCATGCAGCCCAGCAAGTCAAAAGAAGGGGGGCGACAAGCAAGCGCCTCCCCCCCCCCCCCCCCGAACCATACCAGGGCACATGCCCTCAACTTAGGAGGGTGTCTACTTTGAAGCAGGGGGAGTTCTGTGTCCCCACCCCAAAGCACCTTGTTCCCATTTTGATGAGTTTCCTTTAACAAGCGGGTCCCCATATCCTGCCCCCCCCCCCCCCCATGTGAATGGGTATCGGGTACCCATTCACCATAAAAGTGTCAAAATGTAATAACCGCAAGAAATAGGTTTTACCAAGTCCTTTATTAAAAAATAAAAAAATAGTGTCCCTCAATGTAAATCCTTTATGCTGAAGACAAAACTGAAGGGAAAATGCCCCAAGAACAAGCAGAAACTGAAGACAGTTGCAGTAGAGGCCTGGCAGAGCATCACCAGGGATGAAACTCAGCGTCTGGTGATGTCTATGCGTTCCAGACTTCAGGCTGTAATTGACTGCAAAGGATTTGCAACCAAGTATTAAAAAGTGAAAGTTTGATGGATGATTGTTAATCTGTCCCATTACTTTTGGTCCCTTAAAAGTGGGAGGCACATATACAAACTGTTGTAATTCCCACACAGTTCACCTGATTTGGATGTAAATACCCCCAAATTAAAGCTGAAGGTCTGCAGTTAAAGCACATCTTGTTTGTTTCATTTCAAATCCACTGTGCTGGTGTATAGAGACAAAAAGATTAGAATTGGGTCAATGTCCCAATATTTATGGACCTGACTGTATAGGTGAAACTCTCTAAATATATACAGTCCTTTGTTATTCCATTTGTAATTAAAAATAACATTTTAAAAAGCAAGTTTAGTTTATTTACTAAATAAGCTATACTCTTATTTCAAGCATAATACTTTTATATACAGTGCATTTCACCTTCCCAGTGTAACAAAATTACTTTCAATTTGTAAAACTACTCCACACTAAATTGTTTTTCAATTTCTCCAAAAATGTCAATTTTTTCCAGGAAAAAACAGGAAAAAAAGTTTTTCCCCATGGCTTGAAAATTTACAGAAATTTTACATCTCTAGTTATGGGTAACCAAGGTTGAGAGCAATTTACATTGCAGCCAGTCGTGAAGTGTTGTACCTGGTATAGGTGACAGGTCCTTCAATAGCGAGGGGGTCGGTGTTTTGGCTCCCGTCCTAGCAGTTGCTTTCCAATAACAACCAGAACCGAACCCACGTTAGAGATCCATGACTTGGTCACATGTTACAGGAAGTAAGGAATTAACAAGTGCATGCATGAGGTCCACGCTATGTGCATGGTGGGACTCCATTCTGTTACTTGAAGTGAGGTAACAGAGGTACGCTGGACTGGTAGAATGGGCATGGGCTCAGCAGAGTGCCTCCTAAATGCAACATACATCATGCAAGGAGTTTAGTGACATGGGACAGCACTTTCAGAGGAAATCTATACATGTATTACTGTACACAGTGTAAGGCTAATCTCTGAGTTGCCTTAGGGTTTGATTCTCACATGACCGCAGCCCATTGATGAGCACATACATGGCAAAAGGTATCTCCATGTGCTGGGGGCGTGGCTCCGCCCACCAGGGCATCACGGCTGCTATATGCAGCGGGTCTGGACTCTGGAGAGGTAGCCAGAATATTTGGAGTCAGCTCACCTTTTCATTTTTCTAGAGCCTACTCTTTAAGGGCTGCTTCGTACAAAAACACGTTTCATAAACATACACTATTTTACCAAAAGTACTGGGACACCTGCCTTTACACGCACATTAATTTTAATGGCATCCCAGTCTTAGTCCGTAGGGTTCAATATTGAGTTGGCCCACCTTTTACAGCTTTAACAGCTTCAACTCTTCTGGGAAGGCTGTCCACAAGGTTTAGGAGTGTGTCTATGTGATTGATTGACCATTCTTCCAGAAGCGCATTTGTGAGGTCAGGCACTGATGTTGGACGCGAAGGCCTGGCTTGTAGTCTCCGCTCGAATTCATCCCAAAGGTGTTCTATCAGGTTGAGGTCAGGACTATGTGCAGGCCAGTCAAGTTCCTCCACCCAAAACTCACTCATCCACGTCTTTATGGACCTTACTTTGTCCACTGGTTCAAATCATTTGGTGGAGAGGGGATTATGGTGTTGGATTATTTTTCAGTGGTTAGGCTTGGCCCGTTAGTTCCAATGAAGGGACCTTTTAAGGCGTCAGTACACCCAGTATCCAATGTAAGACATTTTGGACAATTTCATGCTTCCAACTTTGTAGGAACAGTTTGGGGATGGCCCCTTCCTGTTCCAACATGACTGTACACCAGTGCATAAAGCAAGGTCCATAAAGACATATATGATCTAATTTGGGGTGGAGGAACTTGACTGGCCTGCACAGAATCCTGACCTCAACCCGATAGAACACATTTGGGATGAATTACAGTGGAGACTGCGAGCCAGGCCTTCTCGTCCAAATCGGTGTCTGACCTCACAAATGCGCTTCTGGAAGAATGGTCAAACATTCCCATAGACACACTCCTAAACCTTGTGGACAGCCTTCCCAGAAGGTGTTATAACTGCAAAGGGTGGGCCAACTCAATATTGATCCCTATGGACTAAGACTGGGATGCCATTAAAGTTCATGTGAGTGTAAAGGCAGGCGTCACAATACTTTTGGCAATATAGTGTACATTCAATCCAGTGAGGCCGTTCACATTGATAAAAATGAGGCGTGTCTGATTTTCTGTGCATTTTTATCTGCTGTGATTTCCAGTAGAATAACGAAAATGTGCTAAAACGCACATTTAAAAAAAATGGACAAAAGCAGACACAGATAAACATGAACCTGGCCTTAGTACAGACGATTCGCTCTTCATCATCCTTCTCCTGACTGTGTGGAAGGAAGCAAAGCATGTCCAGGACTAGCTGGATTTCCCCCGGTTCCAGAGTGGAATGTTGTGTAAATAAGACAGATCGAGGAGATCTAAGTGTCTGTGGTCAGAGGTCAGTTCTCATGACAGTAGGACACCTCGGGCTGAAATGCTCAGGAGCTTCAGACAAGACCTGAACTTGAGTTTTACTACCGCAAGACCCTGAGAATCAGCACACTAGTTGTGGAATTTGTAAAATTGGCCATAAACGTAATGATCGAACTGCCTGATTTGATTTATGCCTAAGACCAGGTGACATAATATTTAAAGATTAGAAGCAGAATGATTTGCTTGTCTGTCAATCCTGATAAAATTCCAACGTACGTGGACAACAAAGAAGTCACGCTGTAACTACTTTCTCATTGTCAGCAAAAATGTTCTGTCCTGTTCATTTAATCATTTAATGCAGTGGTCTCCAAACTGTGGCCCCGGGGCCTGATGCCGCCCTTTGCTTTCTTTCATCTTGGGGCATTATTCCCCTCCACTGACAGTAACAGTGGGGCATAGTTCCTGCCGATGATAATAACAATAGGGCACTATTCCTCCCATTGACACCAACAATGGGGCACTATTCCTTCTATTGACATCAATGATGACACACTATTCCTCCCATTGATACCAACGAAGGGGAACTAGTACTCTCCCTAATACCAATCATGGGGCATCACCATGGGAAGGTCAGGACAATTTCTACTCCCACTGGCCACAGTGCACCCCCTCCTAAAGATTGAAGGACAGTAAACTGGCCCTTTGTTTAGAACTTTGGCGACCCCTGACTTAATGGAAAAGTGCCAGACCTCTGCAGAGAGGCCACTGCTTCCAATCCAGAGAGCAAGGGTCCTAATCTGCATATTCTGTCAAGGGATAGGCTTTTCTACTCAGGCTATGGCTGCTTTGTAAGGAAAATAAACTGAGACTTTGCACACCTGGAATGTATTAGCTGATTTAAACTGAAAGGTAACTTGGCTTTAAAGTCCAACTACCGGAATTAGACTAAAGCCTGGTAAACACTACAGTTGTTTTTTGTGCAACCTCGCGGGTTGCACGAAAAAAAAAACCTGACAGCTCCGGTCAGAAGCCCCTGTACTAACCATGTGAGGTTAGTCCAGCGATCTCCCCCGCTGAGTTCTTGTGTTCTGACAGGGAGACGTTCCCCCCGCCAGAACACTCCGATCAGCGCTCTCTCTCTCTCATTGGCTGAGAGCGCTGATCAGGAGTCGGTCGGCTTTTGTCGGACAGGCCAACATACACACGGGCAGAATGTCGGCTGGTATTGTTTGTACTGGCAAATGTCTCACGACATTTTGCCTGTGTGTACGGGGCTCTACCCTACCCCTGGGGCTCCCCTGCACTGCAAAGGTTAGGCCCCTTTCAGATGGGGCGGAGTCCACCCCGATTGGATCCCCTGCTGATCAGAGAAGAGCAGAGCGGGTGGATGACCCACCCATGTCCACAGACAGGGTCCGCTCTGCTCTATGGGTGACCAGGAGTCATAGGAGTCTGCTGTTCATTTACACCTGGGGGGGGCGCGTGGAGTCTTCCCTGCCAGCAGAACACAATGATTACTGCTAGTGGCCATAGCTGCCGGCACTAATCGGGTTAAAAAATTCAGACAGACTGGTTGTACCCAAGTCAATTAATGGAGCGACTTGGATACAACCAGCCTGCTTATACATGGATCGAATCTTGGCCGGTCCCTGCTGAATCAGCCCAGATTTGATCCACCTACTGCCGAATTAAAGCATTTGTTACCCCAACACTTCATATTCCTGATATGTACCTGCTGTACCATGTACTTGTATGAGAAAGTATCCTGTTCTCTTTGTATTGCTTTCTTTATGTGAAATCCCTGGTGTTCCTGCCAGTCCCTCTGCTTTCCTATTTACAACTGACCACACTAAGCAGGAGAGCACAGCGTGGTCAGTCCTCTAGCTATTCTGGGAACTCAGTCTGCTCTCCTTCAATTATCAGACATGACATTCACCCCCCTGCACAGCCATTCACTGGGAAGCTCAGTGTGCTGCTGCTTCTCCTCCAGCCCTTATGCAGCTGAGAACAGAGAGATTGTGAACACTTATATAAAAGGGCAAAAAAATATTTATATATATATATATTTTTATATCTAAACAAAAATCTTTTGCTTTTCATTTTTTAAACTGCATGGATTGTTTTACAAGGTGATCATTTACAATCAATTCAAGGCGGTTCACTTAGCGCCAACTATTTTTATTCAGTTTTTCTTTCCTATATTTAAACCCCCCCCTTTTTTTACACTTTTTTTGTAGAATGACAAGTGCACTTTATTGTGCCTCTGGCTGTTTCCCTTGGTCTGTTTTTGGGGGGGTCTCCCGCCTCAACACCGGTTTGGACACCTGTCTGAAGCCACCGTTGATATCCGGTTGGAATTTGGGCTTGGCTTGGGATTTGTAAGTAACTAACAATTTGGTTTGAGATTTTTTTTCTCCCAGAGGGCATCATACACTAATGGTTATTTATCTATCCATCTTTTATAACTTCACATTATACTCCTGATGAGTGGCTGTAACACCATGAAACGCGTCAAGTCTCTGAATCCAAAGGTGCCAAAAAGTCTGGCTTATTATCATGTATCATAATCATTTGTTTATAAGCGCCAACTGGTATATGTTTAACTTATGAATTTATTTTATCAACTATGTCTGTTTGATGATCTTTATTATCAATTTTTTGCGTTCACTATACTAATCATGTTCCTTGATCAATTGTAATGCCTATTGTATTACTGTAGTTATATTCAATATGTGAGTATCTTGCTTGTATTGCATTATTGTTCTAAAATGTTTTATAAGATATGGAATGCCCAATGTGATTGTGCCAATAAATTATAATAATTGTATTTTTTATGTATGCATCACCATTCCTAATGACAAGCTTCATATAAAGTCCCACTATCCCTTTCCTTCTTTTTGTTTCAATACAATAGGGATGGAAGCTTGCCATTATTGGTTGTGTCAGGTCACACCCCTCTTTTTACTGTTACAATCACTTCAAGTCAACTCTCTGGCCCAGTCTGTGATTGGGCAATGAAGGTGCACTAGCAGACTGATGAGGTCATCATTATTCTCTCTCATTCTGTCAATACATGTGCATACTGAACATCTGATTGGCCCAAAATGCTTCCCCTCCCTTTCCTAGTTTGAGTGCTGTTGTATGGGGTATTATAAGAGGCTGAGATCCGGTCAAATCCAGGTACATACACTAGTTGCATTTAAAAATAACTGTAATATCTCTACAGTAATACAAAAATAACTGTGTACATTCGTTTGTTTTTTTAGTTGGTTGGATTACAGCATTACTGGGTTCAAACTGGTCCTCTCTGGGGCATCAGACACATCAGTAGTTGGTGCCTTTGCTATCCCGTCCTAAGAGTCACACGAAAACTTCTTCTGGTGTTCATGTATATTACTATTATTGGGATGTGGTGCCAAGTAGACATGTGCACAGCCAAAAAATTTGTTCATTTTCGCTTTCATTTCATTAGTTTTTTGTTTTTTTTTTTGTTTTTCAGGTCATTCGTTATGATCGTAATTCGTACAATCGTAAATTCGTTCATTCGTACATTCGTTCATTCGTACATTCGTTCATTCGTACATTCGTTCATTCTTACATTCGTGAATTCGTACATTCGCTCATTCGTGAATTCGTACATTTGTACATTCGAAATTTGAAAATCCAAAAACCCGAAAATTTGAAAATCTGAAATAGTAACTAACTATTAAATTATAGGTATTGTAATTTCCTTTCACATTTGGCTGTCAGTGAACGTAACAAATACGAATTTATCCAACGTTATGAATTATCCAAAATAACCAATGCTGCATCTAAACAAATGGAACGGAACAAATTAATAATAAATAATAATAATAAAAGGTTTTTATTATTATTATTTATTATTATTAATTCATTACGTTCCATTCATTTGGATACGGCATTCATTATTTCGGATCATTCGTAACCTTCGGATAAATTTGTATGTGTTACGTTCACTAACAGCCAAATTTGAAAGGAAATTACAATACCTATAATTTAATAGTTACTAGTAATAGTAGTTAAGTTATTATTAGTTAATTATTATTTCAGATTTCCGAATTTACGAATGTACAAATTTACGAATTCACTAATTTACGAATGTACAAATGTACATTCGTAAATTACGAATGTACGAATTTACGAATGTACGAATTTACGAATTTACAAATTTTTCGAATTTACGAATATTCGGAAAATTCGAAAATTACGAAAATTCTTTAAACAGGTTTTTGTTAATTCATATATTTCTAAATTAACAAATTTGTCGAAAATTCGTTAAAAAACAAATTCGGAACTAATTGCACGTGCCTAGTGCCAAGACCCATCAACCAGCTCAACACTTCACAAGTGAATTGATAACCTTTGCTATCCTTGTTACACCACCGATATCACGTATCATCCTATCTATAGTAACTTGTTTATTTGTGTACACTTTGGTAACTGAAACGCAACTTCTTGAAAACGCCCTTCTCTATTTACCGAAAGTTGGTGAAGCCAAAACAAGTGTTGTGCTCCAGTGAAATAACTGGCTCTGCCTGAAGAACTTGTCATGGTTCATTTGGCACAATAAGGTGTCTCTGCTTTTTTTATGCTAAATTCTCTTGACGCACCTCTGCTTTTAAATAGCTTTTTGTTTCCTTTGCAATTGTAGGGCTCACCAACTTCAGTTTACTAGTGGTTCATCAACCAAGTGATAGCATACCCCAAAAGCCCACAAGGGCTGCCTTAATATTTTCAGGCCATCACCATTGGGTATTTGTAAAATTTTGAACATTTAGTCTTAAACCCAACTCCAACCAAAAATGTGTATTTTATTTTGAATCGAGTGTTGAAAGGTTGAAAGCACTGTCTTGTTTTATTTACGGTTTCCCTTTTTTGTCCCATTTTTTTGTCCCGACCTCCTGTCGGCACAAGAAATGATAGGGGATCTTTTCATACACTATATTACTAAAAATATTGGGACGCCTGCCTTTACACTGATGTTGGAGAGAAGGCATGGCTCGCAGTCTCCACTGTAATCCATCCCAAAGGTGTTTTATTGGTTTGAGGCCAGGACTCTGTGCACGCCAGTCAAGTTCCTCCACCCCAAACTCGCTCATCCATGTCTTTATGGACCTTGCTTTGAGCACTGGTGCGCAGTCATGTTGGAACAGGAAGGGGCCATCCCCAAACTGTTCCCACAATGTTGGGAGCATGAATTTGTCCACAATGTCTTGGTATGCTGACGCCTTAAGAGTTACCTTCACTAGAACTAAGGGGCCAAGCCCAACCCCTGAACAACCACCCCACGCCATAATCCACCCTCCACCAAATGATTTGGACCAGTGCACAAAGCAAGGTTTATAAAGACATAGATGAGTGAGTTTGGGGTGGAGGAACTTGACTGACCGAGTCTTGACCTAAACTCAATAGAACACCTTTGGGATGAATTAGAGCACAGACTGCAAGCCAGACCTTCTCGTCTACATCAGTGCCTGAACTCACAAATGTGCTTCTGGAAGAATGGTCAAACATTCCCATAGACACACTCCTAAACCTTGTGGACAGCCTTCCCAGAAGAGCTGAATCTGTTATAGCTGCAAAAGGGTGGGCCAATTCTATGTTTAACCCTACGGACTAAGACTGGGATGCCATTAAAGTTCATGTACGTGTAAAGGTAATCTAGTGTATGTGACACATGTAAAAACTATTTTTTCTTGTAGAATGGTGGAAGTGTGGGAACTTCTAAAAATGTTTTTCCTGGCGGCAACATGCCAGCATACTTCCACATGTATGCTGTCATTAAGTAAAAGCAAACAGGGTCACTTATCCAGCGCTCAAGATAAGAAGTAAATTAAACTAAGCAGCTGCTATAATCAAATATAACATTAAGGAGAAAGCAAAAAAGTTCCAAAGAAATAGGTTCTTTCCAGCTTAAGCAGCGCTCTTTAGCTGGAAAGAACCTATTTCTTTGGAGCTTTTTTGCTTTCTCCTTAATGTATGCTGTCATGTTGGCGCCAGGAAAGGAAAATTAGGGTAAGTATTTCATACAATTTTCCATGTTCCATGCAGCATACATTTCTGATGATGATGTTAAAACTTAATGCATGACCAAAAGGGGTTGTCATCCCCAAAGATTTGGGTTCTTTCCCACCAACCCATGTACAGGTTGGTGAGAGAGGGTGGGAACTGAGCACCCATTGCTGCCCCGCACCTTTGGAGGTAAAAATCTCCATCAAAGGAGAAAAAATTGTGGTTGAGTAAATATTCAAGACATTCTAAAATGAACCCTCTCTGAATTGTAGAATATTCACCGTACTGGTCCAGAAAAAAAGAAACTGCTCTCAATCCCAAAGAGTGTGGAATTGACGAATATAAACTGTCTGCTACTCCTCTCTACCAAACCCTCCACTGGCTTCCGCTCACCCGATAAAATAAATTCAAAATACTAACAACTTACAAAGCCATCCACAACTCTTCCCCAAGCTACATCACTAACCTAATCTCAAATAACAACCTAATCATTCTCATTGTTCCTCCCAAGACCGCCTCCTCTCTAGCTCCCTTGTCACCTCCTCCTTTGCTCGCCTCCAGGACTTTTCCCGAGCCTTTCCCATCCTATGGAACTCCCTACCACAATCTGTCCAACTATCTCCTACTCTGTCTACTTTTAGACGATCACTGAAAACCCTCCTATTCAAAGAAGCCTATTCTGCCTCCTAACAACTGTACTTTTATTTTCTCCATCAGCTCATCCCCCCACAGCTATTACATTTGTATCACTTGACCCTCTCTCTCTTCCTCTCTATAGATTGTAAGCTCTAAAGAGCAGTGTCCTCTGATTCCCCCTGTATTAAATAATATTGTAACTGTACTGTCTTCCCTCATGTTGTAAAGCGCTGCGCAAACTGTTGGAGCTATATAAATCCTGTATAATAATAATAAACTGGAAACAATCACATGTAACCCAAACATCCAACATCCCATCACAAATTTTGACAAATATTCAGGAGCTGCTTGGTGTCTCTTAAGTAGCTCGGCAGGGCACTAACTAAAGGTTGAAGCTGGTGATCCACCCACAAACTAATACGCTCATTAAAGGAGCCAATACTGGCAACCATGGGTCCATCAAGGGATATAACCCCTTATGGGTCATGGGAATATGGTAAAACAACGGTGTCACTGGTGTTTCTGGAATTACCATATCCCCCTCTTGTTTTGAAAAAATCCCTATGTGCACACCTTTTCTGGACAAGAGTAATCAATGCACTTTTATATTTGGCGGGGTGGGGTTCCCCTTTACACCCATATTTATGGATTCATCTGACAATTGCCTAATAGCTTAATTTTTTCATGCACTTGCATCCTGTATAGCTACCAACCTACCTGATTCCTACCTGATTCCTCACTAAGGGCTCTCAAAGCCTGCCCCCCCCCCATCTAAATTATCATTAACAATGTATCTTTTATTGGCTGTGCGGAGAGTCAGTCTTGTGAGATCCTGTTCCACCAGCTTCTGAATTAGTCTTGTACTTTGCCCCTCTACGAAAATTATGGTAAGCATTTGATCCATTTTTCCATTTTCCTGGCACCAGCATGGCAGCATACTGTACATGTGGTATTATGCTGCCATGGATTGGCGCCAAGAGAGGAAAATTACAGTAAGTGTTTGATACAATTTTCTGTTTTATTGCTGCTCCTGCCTTCCTGTCCTAGTGACAATTGAACCCCCCTATTTCTTATTCAGGTGTCACAGGAACAGGAAATCTTCCCTTCTCCCTACTCTATGCAAAACTAAAAAAAAAGTTGGATGAGGAAAAGCTTTATATTTTGTAATTATACAGCCTTATTTATTAAAGATTTATGTTTGCTACCTAATTTTTTTACTTGCTTGTGAGCCCTCTAGGTCACATTCCTCACAAAGAAAGTCTTTTCATACAAAAAATTGATTTCAATATTCATCTTGTGAAGGTCAATGCCAAGTCTTCGGAAAAGACAGGGGGCATGCTTTATACCTGGAGTATATTCTCCTCATTTGGAAAGGCTTCTTTACAGTAAGAACTGTAAAATATGTGGCTAGTTCTAGTCGTTTCCTGTTTTTTTTTTTTTTTAAGCTAACTAATCATGTAAATTAGCATTAAGCCAAATTTCAAGTTATTACCACTGACTAAATCGAATAATTTTGCATTTGTTTAACAGCTTCAATACGGGGCACTTTTACCCCTTTCCTGCCCAGGCCAATTTTCAGCTTTCAGCGCTGTCACACTTTAAATGATAATTGAGCGGTCCTGCAGCGCTGTACCCAAATTTACTTTTTATCATGTTTTTCACACGAACAGAGCTTTCTTTTAGTGGTATTCAATCCACGCTGGTTTTTTTTCTAAAAAAAAATTGAAAAAGACCGAAAATTTTGAAAAATAAAAGTTTTTCTTAGTTTCTGTCAGAAAATGTAGTAAATAAGTAATTTTTCAACTTTACTGATGGGCACTGATAGGCTGCACTGATGAGGAGGTACTAATATGTGGCACTGATATGCAGCACTGATATGCAACACTGATGGGCACTGATAGTCGGCACTGATGGGCATTAATAGGCAGGACTTATGGGCAATGATAGGCGGCACATATGGGCAGCACATATGGTCGGCACTGATGAGCAGGTACTAATGGGCACTGAAAGGCTACTCACTAAGGCTACTCAGTAATGGGCACAGATTTGCATCACTGATGGGCACAAATTGGCATCACTGATGGGCACAGATTGGCATCACTGATGGGCACAGATTGGCATCACTTCTGGCCACTGACTGGCATCACTACTGGGCACTAACTGGCATCACTGCTGGGCACTGTTGGGGCTTCAATGATGATCAGTGCCCTGATTATCTGTACAGGTCTCTCCTGTGAGGAATGTGGCTGATCGGCTCTCCTCTCCTCACACTCTGTCAGTGTGAGGCAAGGAGAGCCGATAACCGGTATTTCCTTGTTTACATGGGATCAGCTGTGATTGGACACAGTTGATCACATGGGTGAAGAGCCGCGTCATCAGCTCTTTAGCGAGATCGGGGTCACAACGTGCCTGCGATCGCCATGCACCCTATTAGAATGGGGGGATGTCATATGACATCATCTCAGAACAAGATAGCACCTTGCCCCTCGTCATTTGTCTATATGGCGGGCGGGAGGTGGTTAAGAAATATATAAATGACCTAAACATATATTTTTGAAAATATTTCTAACCATTGTTCAGAAAATTGATCTGGACTTATTCATTTCTAACCTATACCTAGTGTTCCTCCTAAACATAAAAACTGACCTGGTACAAACAATGAGAAGTAAAGAGAATTTCTGTAAGTCAGAGGGCTCAGTGAACAGACAGCGCCGGGGTCCTGGGATAACATTCACACCGAGCTCCAGGAATTATTTTTGCAGCTAATCCCACCGCCGGGCTGTCTCCTTTATGATTTTCTGCTTGACTGTGCTGGGAGCCCATTGCCCCTATTTAAAGCACTCATTAGCTTGCTCATTATTTGTCACTCCGGTAAATAAACCAATGGTTTCTACCAGCAGTTCATAATTAGGCAACAAGTCTCCCTTTCATCTCCGTCATGTTTTCTCTTTGATAGAGAGCAGCTTGTGGAAAAAATTCAAAACTCTTTATCCATGTAAATCTCCTGCTAAATCCCTCGGCCTGGAGCAGGAATGTCTTTGTGGTTTGTGCTGATCCAGTTGGGACTGAGCTTAACAAATTTTTACTCCTCTTTAAGAAATTCAGTCGTCCTTTATCTGCAACATTAGTGAACAGAGAGGCATAGAATCTTCGGGATATTTTTTATGTAAATCTTTTACAGAGTACAAAAGAAAAGGTTGTTTAAAAGGGAGAGATGAGTGGGGAACAGAGACTAAAAAAACAGTACAAGTAAAAAAGCCTTGGTGCATGCTGTGCCTGGGGTATCACAGCGCGCATGTGCAGATATAGCATTGCAAGTGTGGCAATAATAAATCCCTATATACTATGCCCATTCGCACATTGATTTTTTGTTTACTTCGATGGTACGGCATACAGGTTATTGTGACCTGCTGGCCTGCTTGGTACAGGCCCATTATATTTCAAATAAGCAGTTATTGTGCTTGTTAAATCAATTTTGGGGGGATTTTGTTTTGTCGCTAAGTAAAGTTGGACATGTGCATGTTTTCTGTAAAAAACGAAAAAAATAAAAAAACTAAAAAAAAATAATGGTGATAATGAGGGGACATTTTAGTTGAAAGGAGCTTCCATAACTTTTAGGACCTACTTAAAGCCCCTTACACCCTCAAAACCCATCTTAACCACTTTTCTATTGGCTCCAATTTAATTTCACTAAAATGGCGAAATTTTGCAGAAATCTCTATATTTTTACAAAAATAACAAAAATCTCTGTATTTTTGCCAAAATACGGTAACCAAAATAATAGAAAATCTACAGCATTTATGTTTTCGTGACCGATTGCCCATTACATTACATAGTAAGCAATCATGCGTGTCACATCCATTTTTTTTTGGAGGGGGAGATTTTATTTTATTAAGTCAAGCGTTGACATGTACACCTTTTCTGTGAATAAATGAATAAATAAAATAATGAAGATAAATAATGAGGGCTGATTTTTTTCATACCAGAACAGATCCAGGATGGTTGAGAAATTCTTCAATAACATGTAGGAACTATTTACATTTGAAAGCCCCTTATGCCCCTAAAACTCACAAAAATCATCTTGACCACTTTCTCGGCTCGAAAGTATTTCATCAAAATGGCGAAATGTTGCTGAAAAGTTCAAATTTTAGCCAGGATTTTAGGAAATTAAAATCTCCTAATTTTTACTCAGTATAATGTTTATTAAAGGGGTTGAAAAGGCAGGTTTTTTATCTTAATGCATTCTGTGTCCATTTGCAGCCTTGCAGCTTTGTCAGTGCTGATCTGCAGCTTTCTGTGTCCATTTGCCGCCTTGCTCAGGCTGCAGTTAAACTGCAGTGACTTTTCATTGTCACTGCAGTTTGAAAATGGCTCCCCTGCGATCCCCTGCGATCCTGAGCTTCAAAATCGCCGACCGCAATTTGAAAATGGCGCAGCCGACGCCGAAATACACAGAGCCGGTCCTCGGCTCTTCTCGGCGGCTTTCGTTCACTTTCGGCTCCACTCGTAGTCCCGCCCGGGATGGGCGTGACTGTGAGCGGAGCTATCCGAACCTAGCCAAGTACACTCGGCTAGGTTCGGGCGGCGCTCGGGTGAAGCCGAAAGTGGCCGAGAAGAGCCGAGGACCGGCTCTGTGTATTTCAGCGCCAGCGGTGCCATTTTCAAATCGCGGTTGGCGATTTTGAAGCTCAGGATCGCAGGGGATTTTAGGGGAAAAAAGTGCGTGTTATCCGCCGATAAATATGGTATATATTATATCTTATTCTATTCTGTTCTATTGTTTTTCTAGTCTATTCTTTCTACTCTATTTTAATCTTTTCTATTCAAATTCAAATTAATTTTATACGAAATTCGAACTTTGGAAGATGGTTTTATATATATATATATACACATTTCTATTCTGTTCTATTGTTTTTCTATTATTTTCTATTATATTCTGATCTTTTCTATTTAAATTCAAATTAATTCTATACAAAATTCGAATTTCGGAAAATGGTTATATAGAAATAGAATGAAATCAAATTCTAATAGAAAAGAATAGATTAGAAAAACAATAGAACAGTAGAACAGAATAGAAAGAAATATTATATATAAATATATATATATAAATATATAAATATATATATATATATATATATATATATATATATATATATAAAACCAAAAAAGATGGTTTTATATATATATATATATATATATATATATAATTTTTTTCTATTCTGTTCTATTGTTTTTCTGTTCTAGTCTTTTCTATTAGAATTCTATTTCATTCTGTATAACCATTTTCAGTACCGTATTTATTGGCGTATAACACGCACTTTTTTCCCCTTAAAATCAGGGGAAAATCGCAGGTGCGTGTTATACGCCGATCCCATGCGATCCCGAGCTGTCACATCTTCAAAATAGCCGACCGCGATTTGAAAATGGCGCCGCCGGCGCCGAAATACACAGAGCCGGTCCTCGGCTCTTCTCGGCGGCTCTCGTTCACTTTCGGCTCCACTCGTAGCCCCGACTCGGCTAGGTTCGGATAGCTCCGCTCGGGACTACGAGTGGAGCCGAAAGTGAACGAGAGCCGCCGGGAAGAGCTGAGGACTGGCTCTGTGTATTTCGGCGCCGGCGGCGCCATTTTCAAATCGCGGTCGGCGATTTTGAAGCCCAGGCTGCACTGGGGAAGGCTGCACTGGGGCAAGGCTGCACTGGGGAAGGCTGAACTGACAAGGCTCCACTGGGGAAGGCTGCACTGGAGAAGGCTGCACTGACAAGGCTTCACTGGGGAAGGCTGCACTGGGGAAGGCTGCACTGACAAGGCTGCACTGACAAGGCTGCACTGGGGAAGGCTGTACTGACAAGGCTGCACTGGGGAAGGCTGCACTGGGGAAGGCTGCACTGACAAGGCTGCACTGGGGAAGGCTGCACTGACAAGGCTGCACTGGGGAAGGCTGCACTGGGGAAGGCTGCACTGACAAGGCTGCACTGGGGAAGGCTGCACTGGGGAAGGCTGCACTGACAAGGCTGCACTGACAAGGCTGAACTGGGGCAAGGCTGCACTGAGAAGGCTGCAATGATGGGCATTTAAATGTAAGTTTTTTTCCCTTCAACTTCCTTCCTAAAAGTTTTTTTTTCCTTAAAATTCCCTCCTAAATTGGGGTGCGTGTTATACGCCGATAAATATGGTAATTCAAATTTCGTATAGAATGATTTCGCATTCAAATAGAAAAGATTAGAATAAAATGGAAAATAACAGAAAAGAATAGAAAAACAATAGACCAGCATAGAAAAAAATAACGTAAAAAAAATAAAATATATATTATATATATATATATATATATATATATATATATATATATATATATATATAAATAACCATCTTCCGAAATTTGAATTTCTTATAAAATGAATTTGAATTTGAATAGAAAAGATAATTTTGTATAGAATGAATTCAAATTCGAATAGAAAAGTTTAGAATAGAATAGAAAAGAATAGCATAGAAAAACAATGAAACAGAATAGAAAAAAATTATATATATATAAAACATCTTCCAAAATTCGAATTTCATATAGACCGAAATCAAATTTGAATATAAAAGATTAGAATAGAATAGAAAATAATAGAAAAGAATAGACTAGAAAAACAATAGAACAGAATAGAAGAAAATATAATATATATTATATTTTCTTCTATACTGTTCTATTGTTTTTCTAGTCTATTCTTTTCTATTATTTTCTGTTCTAATCTTTTCTATTCAAATTCAAATTCATTCTATAAGAAATTCAAACTTCAGAAGCCATGTTCCGAAATTCGAATTTCGTATAGAATGAATTTGAATTTGAATTGAAAAGACTATTATAGAATATAAAATAATAGAAAAGAAAAGCATAAAAAAAATGTATATATATTTATATAATATATTTATATATATTCTATTGCTTTATTATTATAGAAAAACGATTTCTATTTTTTTCGAATTCGATTCGAATTTGTTTTCGAATTCGTTCGTTTTTTTTCGGATTCGTTTAAATTCTTTACTTTTGTAATTCGGAAATTCGGATGCATCCGAATTTCCGAATAATGAAAAATTCGTCCGAATTTCAATTCGGAACGAAATGCACATGCCTAATTGTCATGCAATTTTCACCACGTGTCGGTAACAACCCATGCAATCCATACATACAAAGAAACCAAAACAAATACGTTCAGAAATTAAGTTATGTGTAATAAAATGGAATGACACAGGGAAAAAAATATTGAACACATAAAGAGAGGGCGGTGCAAAAAGTAATGGGAAGCCAAGACACCAGCTGAAATCTATCAGTAATTAGAAAGCAATCCTTCCCCTTTTCAGTGCAAATTAATACCAGCTGTTTTACCCGCTGTATATCCCTTTGGTAATTTCTCCAATAAATACATTTTGACTCCTTTGTTTAATTTGGTTATCCAATGAAAAGAGCTCACAGCTGTAAACTAAATCAATTCTGGAGACATGATAATTAATGATCCTGATTCACAGATATGTCATCACTTTTAAATGTCACATTTCCCTCCATAATTAGGGTTATTGTTATTGACTAGAAAGTGACAATAGCTGCATAGGCATAAAGGAGACAGGTGCAGCCACGGGTCACCGTCCCCAAGTGTGCACACCTGCGCGATGTGCAAGTTTGGACTCTCAACAAAGAACATTCATGATAAACATAGGTAATGATGCAGGACCAAAATGTTTCACTTTTAACGCTTTGTATTTCATACCAAAATACTCTATAGCACTGTTACTTAAAATAGTATGTTAATCGGACCCTGTCTAAATTGGCCCTATTATGTATAAATTTGTTAGGGACCTTAGATTGTAACCTCCTTGAGGGTAGGGACTGATGTGAATGTACAATGTATATGTAAAGCGCTGCGTAAATTGACGGCGCTATATAAGTACCTGCAATAAATAAATATATACAACTTTAAGAAAGGCAAATTTCCCTGGAGTAGGTAAAGTATCTTATGTCAATCACCCCTTGAAGTAGCAACATTTAGTACTGGTACCCCAAATTATAAATATTTTTTATGCATCCTGTTATGTCTTTAAATAAATGAAACTCTTACTAATATCTCCTTTAGGCTGGGCTCACACTTAAAATGGATGCGGCTGACAGCAGGGGTCCGGTGCATCCCTGTTCTCCGTTTCAGGGACAAATCAGGCCCAAATTTTGCCTAAATTTGGACCTGAATTTGAGCCAAAGACTCACGAGACCCTTGTGCAATTCGCTCCGCAGCCGCCCCGGAGATGTATGAACCAGCTCCATTGAGAGCCAGTCACAATTTCCTGTCATGCGAATTGGATGTGGAGAAAGCCGCATCCAATTTGCGATAGTGTGAACCCAGCCTCACATCTTTACTATTTGCTACAACTGATTTCCTAAAACCCAGACCAGTTATGATACATTTCTTATTGAGTCAGAAGTACCCCCAGAGCCCCCCCGGGGGGGGGGGGGGGGCATACGCCCCACGAGTCTAGAACAGCCTTTTTCAACCCTTATAACATGGAGGAACCCTGAAAATAACTTTCTAGGTACAGGGAACCTCTGCTAATAAATCTATATCTTCAGCTCACAGTACATTTTAATGTGACGGTTACTGGGATAAATTCTCCTTACATTTGTGATCACTGGGAGGAACGTTCCTGTCACAGATAGCTAAAAAGACCATTGGTGTCAATGGTTTTTCATCTAATAAGCAGAAGCTGCTCATTGCTCAAGAAACCCCTAGCGACCTCTGGAGGAACCCTG
This sequence comes from Lithobates clamitans, assembly GCA_037952925.1. Taxonomy (NCBI): domain Eukaryota; kingdom Metazoa; phylum Chordata; class Amphibia; order Anura; family Ranidae; genus Lithobates; species Lithobates clamitans. Next base: position 897,039 of record JBBGZY010001161.1, on the reverse strand, counting down.
GTTGAGAAAACGGAAAATTGTATACTCACCTTTCCGTAATTTTCCTTTCCTGTCGTATCTTCATGGCAGCATACACTTTGGGTTGTGACTCCGCCCCCACAACCTGATAGGACTACATAGCTATAAGTTGTAGAGATGGCCCCTGCCCAGTATTCTCCGTATATATATCACCTTAGACGGGTGGGAGATTGTATGCTGCCATGAAGATACGACAGGAAAGGAAAATTACGGAAAGGTGAGTATACAATTTTCCGTTTTCCTGTCGCATCATGGCAGCATACACTTTGGGGAGTAACTCGCAAAGACTGGGTGGGAATTCAAACTAAGTTTATTAATCAAATAATAGAGGAATTGGCCTGGATAACGGATCTTCCGAAATCCACCGTGGATAAGCAGGCGGAATCCACCTTGTAATGAGACATGAAGGTGTTCCTGGAGGACCAGGTAGCCGCTCTGCAAATCGTCTCCGCCGAGACTCTACAATATGCCGCCCAGGAGGTTGCCACTGCCCTGGTGGAGTGTGCCCTTAAGCCCTCAGGTACTTGATGGTTACTCAGTGAGTAAGATCTCTTGATGGTCTTTACTAGCCATGAAGCAATGGTGCGTGAGGATGCCGCTTGACCTCTCCTGAAACCATGTGGGATAATTAGGAGGCTCTCCGACTTTCTGATGGATTTTGTTGCCGAGAGATATTCCATAACGGTACCTTTAACATCTAGTGGATGAGGGTCTCCCTGATCCGTGCTGAGTGCTGGAAGATTAATCTCCTGGTTAAAATGGAAAGATGAGGATACCTTGGGGATGAATCGATCCGAAGGTCTTAGGACTAGCCTGTCTGGAAGAACAACCAAATATGGTTCGCTAACCATTAGAGCTTGCATCTCTGACACTCGCTTCGCCGATGTTATGGCTATTAAAAATGAAACCTTCAGCGTTAGATCCCAGAGGGATATGCTCTGCGTTGGAAAAAAGGGTTCCTTGGATAATGCCTCCAGAACAATTGAGAGATCCCAGACCGGGAATGACGGTTTCCTGGGGGGCCTCAGCTTTAGACAGGCCCTCTGAAACTGAATCACCAGAGGCTCTTGCGCCCATTTAACTCCTGTCAAGGCGGACAGGGCCGATACCTGGACCTTCAGGGTGCTTGACCTAAGGCCTTTTTCTAGGCCTAATTGAAGGAATTCCAAGATCTGAGACACCGACGGGGAGGACGAGTCCCAACCTTGCTGTTGAGAGAAGGAGACAAATTTTTCCCAAACTCTTCTGTACGTGATGTTGGTAGTAGACCTTCTGGCCTGGAGTAAGGTATCCACCACCTTCTGGGAACAGCCCTGCTCTAGGTACCTAGCCCTTTCAGTCTCCAGGCCATCAAGTGTAGCTTCCCCGGGTTCGGGTGAAGAAGATGCCCCTGGGAGAGTAGGTCTGTCGTCAATGGGAGAGGCAGAGGTTCTGCCGTGTTCAGCTGCATGAGGGTAGTAAACCATGGCCTCCTCGGCCAGAAAGGGATCACTGCTACCACCAATGCTGTTGACTTCTTGAGCCTCAGGAGGAATCTCGCTATGAGAGGTGTCGGGGAGAAAATGTACCCCAGGTGAAAGTTCCAGGGGTGTTGGAGGCAGTCCGTCCCCTCTGCCGAAGGAAACAGTATCCTCGATAGGAATCTCCGGCACTTTGTGTTCTCCGGAGTTGCTGCTAGGTCTATCTCTGGAGAGCCCCAGGTTCGGGATATGAGAGCATAGGCTTGTGGACTCAGAGACCATTCGTTGTTGGAGGGGAAATTTCTGCTCAGCGAGTCGGCTAAGGTGTTCTGGACTCCCGGGACATAAACCGCCCTTAGATCCAGTAGATTCAGCTGTGCCCATTCCAGAACAGGACGGACCTCCTGCAACATGGACCTGCTTCTGGTGCCCCCCTGCCTGTTGATGTAGGCAACAGCCACCTTGTTGTCCATCCTCAGGAGGACGTGCTTCCCCCTCAAGTAAAAACTGAAGGCCAGGAGAGCCTGGAACGCTGCTCTCATCTCCAGAACGTTCGACACCGTATCCTGTGCCCTGAAAGGCCAACGACCCTGAGCCGCAAGGTCCTGATAGTGAGCTCCCCATCCCTGTAGACTGGCATCTGAGGTCACGGTTTCTTGATAGGGAGTGATTATATGCCTGCACCTTCTCAAGTTGTGAGGTCGTATCCACCACATCAATGATTGCTTTACCTCCTGTGAGATGAAGATTGGTTGGGACATTGATGTGCCCTTCCACTGACGCAGGAAGGAGATCTGGAGAGGCCTCGAATTCCATTGCGCCCATTGGACCATTGGAATGGTGGAAGCTAGGGAGCCCAGGATACTGAGACATGTCCTGGCCGGGAGCATTGTAGCGGAGATTGCCCTTTTCACCTTTTGAATTAGAGGAGGGATTTTTTCCCCCGGAAGTTCCACTGTATTCTCCCTTGTGTCCAGTTCGGCTCCCAGAAAGACCATTCTCTGTGTGGGATGGATGTTGCTCTTCTTCCAATTTATCAGCCACCCCAGGGACTGTAACGTGGAGACCAGGATTTCCCTGTGAAGGACAAGAGAGTCCTGGCTGTCTGAGAGAAGTAGGATGTCGTCCAGATAATGGTGGACCCTCAGCCCGTTTTCTCTCAGGTGGGCTATTACAGGTAATAGGACTTTTGTAAACGTCCTGGGTGCGGTAGAGATCCCGAACGGAAGGCTTCGGAATTGGAAGTGCCGATGGTTTAGGGTAAACCGGAGAAACTTTTGGAACTCGGAATGGATAGGGATATGCAAATACGCGTCCTGGAGGTCGATTGACAGCATCCAATCTCCCAAGTTTATTGCTTGGAGGATTGATTGAAGGCTTTCCATCTTGAATGTTTCTAACCGTATCGACCGGTTGAGGTTTTTTAGGTCCAAGACTGGACGAAGGTCCCCTGATTTCTTTTTCACTAAGAAAAGTGGGGAATAGAAACCTTTGCCTCTTTGGGATGGCGGTACCTCCAGGGGAATACTTTCTCTGTTTAGGCTGTGTCTCCTCAAGCTCCTCCCAGTTAATCGCTTCCTTAACCGATCTGATGAACGGTTCTATGAGCGCAAAATCAAAGCCAGCTGATGCTTCCAGCTCCTCATCATCTGACGGGAGTTCTTGCTCTCTTGATGCACTGGGAATGGTGGGTGAGGTGCTATAGGCCGTAAGCTCCACATCAGGAGTTGAGACCTGGGGAGTAGAGACTCCAGTGGGTTCTATGGAATCCGGCTCTTTCCCCCTGGTGGCTTCATCTATGCACTTGCGGCAGGCTAGTTTGTCTGGGAGGGCCGTGGCCCCACATACCCAGCAAGCGTTCCCGGCTGGGCGGGAAGGGTGCGTAGAGGATTGGTGTCCTCGTGTAGGGGATCTTCTGTGGTAGGAACGGCTATGTCTTGAATGGGATCGACTCCGTCTACGACTCCCCTCCCCCCTTCTTCCGCGTGAGCGGCTGCGTCTATGGCCGGAGCGGCTTCTCCTGTGCGAAGATTCTCTTCGTCCTGATTTAGATGATCTTGCGGACCTGACAAGGCTGACCAATTAGGTAGCGTTAGTACGGTCCTGCTCTCTTTTTCAATCTTCTCTACTTACCGCTGGAATCCCCCCCCCTTATCTATTAGGCTGGTGGTGATCTGCTGGGGCAGCGGCCTCCATAGGAGAGGAAGGTGAGTACCTGAGAAGGGTATAGGAAGGTAAGAACATGCAACCAGGCCCCAAAAGACAGTGCATAAGTATTAGACACTTACCCAGAGAGAGAGGGTAGCTTAGGAATGCAGTAAGTCAAAACACAGCAGTCAGGAGTCTTCCAGAAAGCAAGGAGAGCTCAGAAATGACAAACAGGGCTTTTAAAATTGCCGCCATGGCCGCCGAGGTCACGACCCGCTCGCGCATGCGCAGTAGCGGCGCGAGGCGCCCGGCGCCATCTTGGAAACTGGCGAAATCGAAAGGACGCCCTGACGCGGAAGCGCCGAGACGCCCGGGAAGCCTGTAGGGAGGCACAGAGGGACCACAGAGCCCAGCAAAGAAGGAGAAAGGACAAAAATGAAGAAAAGAGGCATGGCGACCGCTGCACAACAACTAAGCCTGTTTAAGGCTTATACTGGACCGCAACATACCCCCGAGATCACCAGAGCGGGGCTCCTTCCATCTAGCTCGTTTAGAGGCTGTACAGGTAAGGACTTCCACCCAGGAGAGGCTAGAACCTGGCTGGGGCGAATTGGGTAAGGGGGTGCTTCTGATATGTTCAGTCCTTCAGGTGAGGAAAAATAAGAGAATACTGGGCAGGGGCCATCTCTACAACTTATAGCTATGTAGTCCTATCAGGTTGTGGGGGCGGAGTCACAACCCAAAGTGTATGCTGCCATGATGATGCGACAGGAAAGGCTGCTCTAGAATGTTTCACAAGGATCTACAGGAAATTCCTACCATAAATGAATTGACCATGGCATTTCTCTATTCTATATTACATCCAAACCTTTTCAGACTGGGTTATGTAAATTTACTTCCAAACTTCCTTTATTTAAAATTCTGATCATCTTCTACTGAAATTTAGAAGCAGTTATAACGCAGACCTTAGTATAGAGTCAAATTTTTTTTCGCCATCTGTGTCCCATTGCGGAGATTTCCCTTCACTTCCCGTCCCATATCCAAACAGGAAGTGAGAGGAAATCCCTGCAAATTAAGGAAATTCCTTGGGGACCGCCAGGTCACCAGAACTAGTGTCCCTGTGGGAAGATTTCCCTTCTAATACTCTTGTGGGGACATCCCAAAATTTGGGATTTTCTTTTACTTTTAATGATAATAGTAAACAGGACAAATAGAGAGGGTAAATCTTCTTATAGGGGGACACAGACAGCAATACAAACTGTCAGATGTTTAATCCCTCTCAACTCTATCCAAAACTAAAAAAAAAAAGTTTTGCCTTGAGTTATACTTTAAGATTAATATTGTCCTAGAGAGCAGGGGGTATTGTAACGGGACTAGGTGTCACATACTCTAGGTATCTCACATTCATTACTCTTTTATTTAAACTTTTCACAACTTACTTATCAAATGTGGCATGAGCCATAGAAAAAAATGACTTCAGCAAGACTTCACCGGGACCCAAAAATAATTTCAAAGGTTCCTCCAGGTTAAAAGGGTTGGGAGAGGCTAACCTATGACAGGACATGAGTAAGGCCCCTTTCACACTGGGGCGGTTTGCAGGCGTTATTGCGCTAAAAATAGCGCCTGCAAACCGCCCCTAAACAGCCTCCGCTGTTTGTTCAGTGTGAAAGCCCGAGGGCTTTCACACTGAAGCGGTGCGCTGGCAGGAGAAGAAAAAATCTCCTGCGAGCCACATCTTTGGAGCGGTGAAGGAGCGGTGTATTCACCGCTCCTAAACCGCTCCTGCCCATTGAAATCAATGGGACAGCACGGCTATACCGCGGTAATACCGCGGCTATAGCCACGATATACGAGGGGTTTTAACCCTTTTTCGGCCGCCAGCGAGGGGTTAAAACCGCACCGCTAGTGGCCGAATACTGCGGTAAAACAGCGCTAAAAATATCGCTGTTTTACCGCCGACGCCCCCTACCGCCCCAGTGTGAAAGGGTCCTTACTGAAATGATCAGCAGGTGAAAATAAAGGAAAAAAATTAAAAAAGGAAAAAGGAAAAGGGAAAAAGGAAAGGAAACGAATGCAGCCATCACATGATTGTGTTTTGAGGATTAGTTATACTTCAAACACAAGATTACAAGATGGGATTTGGAGCTCCTTATTTCTCCCAGGACATGTATAAACACACAGCTGTTTGTCTCAAGGACATTACCAGGGACTCTAGTTATTGATATTTATCCAGCACACAAAGATGTTCAGGGATTATCATTTTTTTCCTTCTGGACCCTCAGAGTGTCACCCAAGCTTCTGACATTCTTTGCAACTCTTTTAAGTATCTAAGAAATCCAACCCCTTTTTCCTGACATTCTGTCAAATGTGTTTTTGCATTGAGATCTAGACAGCTGCCATCACCCCTTCTGGGAAAGCGCCTCGTGCCCACAGGGGGAATAGTATTGTTAGTGAGGAACCAAGAATTGCAGCTTTCTTTGTGGCCCTCAATCCCGATTTTCCTGATTATTTAAGGAATCCTTTGTTTTCATTGATGGCCCATTTACCTAATCAATGAGATTTAATTTTGCTTTTTGTTTAAGCTGTTCAATAAAAAACCTCACTTGTTAAAAAAATGCCTTTATATCCTTGTATAACAGGGATGATAAGATAGACATTACTGGCAAAACATCTGCTAATTAAGGAAAAGATTAAAATGAGATAGCTTCAAGGCTAAACTGCAAAGACATCTCCCAGACTATAGCTGCCCATAGAATTCTTCATGTCTCCTGATTCTGCCTTTATTGAAGATCTAGGGTCCATGAGGATGAGCACAACATCCCCTAATGAGCGTTCTTGGGGAACAAAGCGACCAGTTGGGTCACAAAACTTTGCCCAATTTCTGTTCGTTTTCCCAGGGCCCCTTCTTTCTCCATTACCCTAAAGAAGCTTTTCCTAACCTTGCCATGTCTCCTGCTAAATACTTCTACAGTCTGAAAACTGTCTACTTTCCAAAAAGGGGTCATTTTGGGGAGGTCTGCACTGTCTTTTATGGTCTCAAGAAATAAAATAGGCAGTCAATACATACATTTAAAAATATATACCATAGTTTATAGTAGGGCTGGACTGGGACAAAAATTTGGCGCTGGACTACATCCAGACACGCACAAAAACAGGCGGTCAATAGAATCGAGTTCCACACCAACCCAAGGCCTTGGGACTGGCTGTGTGGCCTCACTGTGTGTGCGTGATGTCACTGGTTGCTAGAGGCCAAGCGGTAGGCATTCCTAGCAACCAGTTAGTACAATGTAGCTGGTAGGGTGGCTGGCTGTTTTAGTTTCATTCCGGGACACTGTATTGTCCTGGAATGAAGGTGCCCAAGACCTGGGACAGACATGCCAAATGGCACCCTAAAACCAGCCCACTGAGCCATCGGCCCACCGGGAAACTCCCAGAAGTCCCGATGGCCAGTACATGCCTGGTTTGTAGACTATAACTTTTACACAGGCTAAATAATATACACTTTTTTGGGTTATTTTCACCAAAGAAATGTAGCAGTATACATTTTGGTCTAAATTTATCAAGAAAGATTATTTGTTTGCAAAATTTTATAACAGAATCTAAGAAAAACTCGTTTTTATTTCAAAATTTTTTCGTATTTGTTTATATAGCAAAAAATAATTAAAGTGATTAAAGTGATTGTAAACGGTCACCCAGTAAAACAACCCATTCAGTTTAAAATAGAAATGAAAGGCTAAACATTTGAGTATAGATATATAAAAAAACATTCTAAATACCCTTTTTCTCCTTTTTTTTTAAGTGATCACATTCCCTCTGTTCTCAGTTGCATAAAAACTGAAGGGGGGGAGAAGCACAGTTGCAAGAACAGTACACTGATCTTCCCATTGATAGACTGTGCAGGGGGGGCACTTCCCAGCACAGCTAAAGAAATGATCACACTGTGTTCTCATGCCTAGTGTGGTCAGTTTTTAATAGGAAAGCAGCAGCAGGACTGGCAGGAACACCAGGGATTTCACACAATAGAAGCAATACCAAGAGAACAGGATACTTTTTCATACAAGTACATGGCACAGCAGGAACATATCAGGAATATGAAAATTACAATTTATGAAACATTATATAAAGTTCATTGGGGTATGGTGAATATCAAAAAATGCCCTGGTCATGAAGGGGATACAACTTTTCATAGATCAAGTGGTTAAAAAGATAATTGTGTCATGCTGATGGTTTAGCCAAGTAGAGTTGGCCCTGGAAAAATGCTTGCACCATCACATGGAAGATCAATCAACCACAACTCAAGGAGCCCCTAAGCAACCTCTGGAGGAACCTTAAGGTTCCACAGAAACCTGGTTGAGAATGACTGTCCTAAAAAGTAGTGACTTAAAAACTCACATTATTGGTAGAAACTTGCTTATGAGAAGGTAAAACCTGCATGCAGCCTAATGACGACCTATATCTAAAGAGGCAATATTAGAGAACAGTTGGAATTCAAGCATATTACAACCTTGACACAACTTCCATTGGTTCAGCTGCATCCTCAAACAGGACCTCCTGAGTCCCGTCTTCCTGTTTAGAAAGTGGAGAAGAGATGGGTGTGCAGGCAGCCCTGGCATGGTCTTATCTTGGAGGAAACACTAATAAAGGGTTACTAACTTCTTCACCCCAAAGGGATCAGATCCAGTAAAAAATGGCTGTATTTGCAAACACTGTAATTTCCTATCTATAAGCAACCCTGCTGGCTGAGAGATCTTGAAAAAAATACAGACCAGTTAGAAAATCTTATCCATATTTTACTGTTTTTCTTTGGGATAAACTGGTGTGAAAGTGTCTGCATGGGCCTGATTCCATATTATAAATCTGAACATGTTTAACCACTTGAGCCCCGGACCATTATGCTGCCTAAGGACCAGAGGTCTTTTTCCAATTTGGCACTGCGTCGCTTTAACTGCTAATTGCGCGGTCATGCAATGCTGTACCCAAACAAAATTTGCGTCCTTTTCTTCCCACAAATAGAGCTTTCTTTTGATGGTATTTGATCACCTCTGCGGTTTTTATTTTTTGCGCTATAAACGGAAAAAGACCGAAAATTTTGAAAAAAAATGATATTTTCTACTTTTTGTTATAAAAAAAATCCAATAAACTAAATTTTAGTCATACATTTAGGCCTAAATGTATTCGGCCACATGTCTTTGGTAAAAAAAATGTCAATAAGCGTATATTTATTGGTTTGTGCAAAAGTTATAGCGTCTACAAACTAGGGTACATTTTCTGTAATTTACACAGCTTTTAGTTTATGACTGCCTATGTCATTTCTTGAGGTGCTAAAATGGCAGGGCAGTACAAAACCCCCCAAATGACCCCATTTTGGAAAGTAGACACCCCAAGGAAATTGCTGAGAGGCATGTTGAACCCATTGAATATTTATTTTTTTTGTCCCAAGTGATTGAAAAATGACAAAAAAAAAAAAAAATATTTACAAAAAGTTGTCACTAAATGATATATTGCTCACACAGGCCATGGGCCTATGTGGAATTGCACCCCAAAATACATTCAACTGCTTCTCCTGAGTACGGGGAATACCACATGTGTGGGACTTTTTGGGAGCCTAGCCACGTACGGGGCCCCGAAAACCAATCACCGCCCTCAGGATTTCTAAGGGTGTAAATTTTTGATTTCACTCTTCACTGCCTATCACAGTTTCGGAGGCCATGGAATGCCCAGGTGGCACAAAACCCCCCAAAATGACCCCATTTTGGAAAGTAGACACCCCAAGCTATTTGCTGAGAGGCATATTGAGTCCATGGAATATTTTATATTTTGACACAAGTTGCGGGAAAGTGACACTTTTTTTTTTTTTTCATAAAGTTGTCACTAAATGATATATTGCTCACACAGGCCATGGGCATATGTGGAATTGCACCCCAAAATACATTTAGCTGCTTCTCCTGAGTATGGGGATACCACATGTGTGGGACTTTTTGGGAGCCTAGCCGCGTACGGGACCCCGAAAACCAATCACTGCCTTCAGGATTTCTAAGGGTGAAAATTTTTGATTTCACTCTTTACTGCCTATCACAGTTTCGGAGGCCATGGAATGCCCAGGTGGCACAACCCCCCCCCAAATGACCCCATTTTGGAAAGTAGACACCCCAAGCTATTTGCTGAAAGGCATGGTGAGTATTTTGCAGCTCTCATTTGTTTTTGAAAATGAAGAAAGACAAGAAAAAACATTTTTTTTTTTCTTTTTTCAATTTTCAAAACTTTGTGACAAAAAGTGAGGTCTGCAAAATACTCACTATACCTCTCAGCAAATAGCTTGGGGTGTCTACTTTCCAAAATGGGGTCATTTGGGGAGGTTTTGTGCCACCTGGGCATTCCATGGCCTCCGAAACTGTGATAGGCAGTGAAGAGTGAAAGCAAAAATTCACGCCCTTAGAAAGCCTGAAGGCGGTGCTTGGTTTTCGGGGTCCCGTACGCGGCTAGGCTCCCAAAAAGTCTCACACATGTGGTATCCTCGTACTCAGGAGAAGCAACAGAATGTATTTTGGGGTGTAATTTCACATATTTCCATGGCATGCTTGAGCAATATATCATTTAGTGACAACTTTGTGCAAAAAAAAAAAAGTGTCACTTTCCCGCAACTTGTGTCGCAATATAAAATATTCCATGGACTCGACATGCCTCTCAGCAAATAGCTTGGGGTGTCTACTTTCCAAAATGGGGTCATTTGGGGGGGGGTTTGAACTGTCCTGGCATTTTATGCACAACATTTAGAAGCTTATGTCACACATCACCCACTCTTCTAACCACTTGAAGACAAAGCCCTTTCTGACACTTATTGTTTACATGAAAAAGTTATTTTTTTTTTGCAAAAAAATTACTTTGAACCCCCAAATATTATATATTTTTTTAAAGCAAATGCCCTACAGATTAAAATGGTGGGTGTTTCATTTTTTTTTTTCACACAGTAATTGCGCAGCGATTTTTCAAACGCATTTTTTGGGGAAAAAACACACTTTTTTAAATTTTAATGCACTAAAACACACTATATTGCCCAAATGTTTGATGAAATAAAAAAATATGATCTTAGGCCAAGTACATGGATACCAAACATGACATGCTTTAAAATTGCGCACAAACGTGCAGTGGCAACAAAATAAATACATGTTTAAAAGCCTTTAAAAGCCTTTACAGGTTACCACTTTAGATTTACAGAGGAGGTCTACTGGAAAAATTACTGCACTCGATCTGGCCTTCGCGGTGATACCTCACATGCATGGTGCAATTGCTGTTTACGTTTGACGACAGACCGCCGCTTGCGTTCGCCTTAGCGCGAGAGCAGGGGGCGACAGGGGTGCTTTTTTATTTATTTATTTTTTTCTTTATTATTTTTTTGCTTTTTTAATCTTACTTTTAAACTGTTCCTTTCATATTTTTTTTTTTTTAATCATTTTTATTGTTATCTCGGGGAATGTAAATATCCCCTATGATAGCAATAGGTAGTGACAGGTACTCTTTTTTGCAAAAATTGAGGTCTATTAGACCCTAGATTTCTCCTCTGCCCTCAAAGCATCTGACCACACCAAGATCGGTGTGATAAAATGCTTCCCCAATTTCCCAATGGCGCTATTTACATCCGGCGAAATCTAAGTCATGAAATGCTCGTAGCTTCTGGTTTCTTAGGCCATAGAGATGTTTGGAGCCACTCTGGTCTCTGATCAGCTCTATGGTCAGCTGGCTGAATCACCGGCTGCATTCTCAGGTTCCCTGTTGAGACAGGAGAGCCAGAGAAAAACACGAAAGACGGTGGGGGGGGGGGGCATTCCCTCCCACGGCTTGTAAAAGCAGTCTAGAGGCTAATTAGCCGCTAGGATTGCTTTTACATGAAAGCCGACCGCTGGCTGAAAAGAATGATACCAAGATGATACCTAAACCTGCAGGCATCATTCTGGTATAACCACTCAAAGTCGTGAATGGCGTACCTGAAGACAAAAAAATGGTTAACAATGGTTAACAATAAAGCACAGTAAACAGTAAAGTATAAATAATTACACACCTGAAAAACAAACATGATAAAACATAATAACAATAACAATAACAATAAAACATTGCAGAATAGAATACAGTAAAAAAAGAGCAGAACAATAGAGAGAGAGAATAGAGAGAGAGAGAACAATAAAACGACAACTATTTTTTTAAATTTTATATATTTTTTTTTTTTTACACTTTTTTTGTAACTAACTTTTATAACGGTAACCGGTTCCAGGTTCGGGTCTCTTAAAAATGCGATGGCATCTTGGGAGACCCTGTGAAAGTGTGCCTAGTCTGTGCAGTGCTGTACCCTACGCTAATACTCAACTAGTGCATAGTAGCATTCAAAACATTCACCAATGCAAAGACCAGGATTGTCAGGACAGGAGGGACAATAATAGCGGGTGTCACGCCTATATCCACGCTTGCTGCAGACACGACATCTATTTTGGGGGGGTTTGTTGGGTAGGGGTACTCGGGAGGACAAAAAAATGCCTCTCATGCAGCCGACTGCATTTGGTTGGGGATGTGAATGGGGGAAGTACGGGCGCTGCAGAAGCGGTGGGTTCCCAATTAGGATTGGCGAATGCAGCAGGAAGGGCACTATGGGCACGACGGGCCTGTGTTTGTCTTTTTGGTGGCAGCGGGACACTACTTCTGCTTGCCACCTCACCAGCTTGAACTGCACTTATGGGACTCGCCACGTCACCAAGTGTTACTGCAGTGCTGGTTTGGCTACGACCGGGGTATACTATGCCGCTGGTGCTTGCCAGTTCCCCAAAACGCTACCAAAAAAACTGTTAGCGATCGCAGGGATCAGGCCTGACTCTGCGAACGCTGCAGTTATGCGTTTAGAGTTTTGTAAGTGACAGTGATCGATCGATACTGCACTTGGGTGGGCTGGGCCGGGCCGGGCGGAGGGGCAAAACGCAGGTGCTAGCAGGTATCTGGGCTGATCCCGCTAACACTGCGTTTTTGGGAACCCTAAACTGCTGGGGACGCTAGTATAGATCTGATCGGATCAGATATTGATTCGATCAGATACTATACCACTAAGGGAGGCGCATGCTGCGTGCGTGGGTGTTAGCGGTACTGGCGCTAATCTGACGCTGCCTGGGGCGACGCATATCACCGCCGGGCGATCAGGGGGCTAAACCTTTATTCGGTAATAAACGGCGGGTGCCCTGACACTATAAAAAATAAACAAACTAACCAGCGTCAACCGTAACGGTTATACGGTGATCAGTGGTGAAAGGGTTAACTAGGGGGCAATCAAGGGGTTAAAACATTTATTTGGTAGTATATGGGGTCCCTGACGCTATAAAACGCTGACAGCGAACCTAAATATTTACCTCACTAACTAGCGTCACCAGCGACACTAATACAGCGATCAGAAAAATGATCGCTTAGCGACACTGGTGACGGGGGGTGATCAAGGGGTTAAAACTTTATTAGGGGGGGTTAGGGGGGTACCCTAGACCTACAGGGGGGTAACAGTAACTGTGCTAACACAGTAACTGTCACAAACTGACACCTAGCAGTAATCAGAAAAAAAAAAAAAAAACTGCTGGTGTCAGTTTGTGACAGGGGGGGGGGTGATCGGGGGGGGATCGGGGGGCGATCGGGGGGGGGATCGGGGTGTAATGTGTGCCTGGCATGTTCTACTGTGTGTGTGTGTGTTGGTGCACTCACTCACATGTCGTCTCTCCTCGGGCCGGAACGGAAACTACCGACCCGAGGGGAGATGACATCACTTCCTTTGCTGCTGTTTAGCATACAGCAGCAAAGGAGTGTTCCTATTGGCCGGCGGCGATCGCGAGGGGGGGGCCACGAACGGATGGCCTCCCCCTCGTCTCCGATCGCCGGGGGACAAAACGGTACCGCCTCGTGCGGCGGGGGGGGGTCCGATCGGACCCCCCACCCGCGGGAGGCAAATCACGTACATGTACGTGATTTTGCCTGCCCGTGCCGCCTTGCCGACGTACATCGGCGTGAGGCGGTCCTTAAGTGGTTAAAATCATGTGTAATGCTTGAACTAAAGATATTTTCATCAAGGTAGAGATCGGCAAATATATAATTAGGAATAGAGAGTGAGACACATACCTACACTATATTACCAAATGTTTTGGGACACCTGCCTTTACACGCTCATGAACTTTAATGGCATCCCAGTCTTAGTCCGTAGGGTTCAATATTGAGTTGGCCCACCCTTTGCAGCTATAACAGCTTCAACTCTTCTGGAAAGGCTGTCCACAAGGTTTAGGAGTGTTTCTTTGGGGATGTTTGACCATTCTTCCAGAAGCTTCCAGAAGTTCCTCCACCTCAAACTTGCTCATCCAAGTCTTTATGGACCTTGCTTTGTGCACTGGTCCAAATCATTTGGTGGAGGGGGGATTATGGTGTGGGGTTGTTTTTCAGGGGTTGTAATTTGCCCCTTAGTTCCAGTGAAGGGAACTCCTTAAGGAGTCAGCATACCAAGACATTTTGGACAATTTCATGCTCCCAACTTTGTGTTGGGAGCAGTTTTGGGATGACCCCTTCCTGTTCCAACATGACTGCGCACCAGTGCACAAATCAAGGTCCATAAAGACATGGATGAGCGAGTTTGGGACACACTCCTAAACCTTGTGAACAGCCTTCCCAGAACAGTTGAAGCTGTTATAGCTGTAAAGGGTGGGCCAACAAAATATTGAATCCGACGGACTAAGACTGGGATGCCATTAAAGGTCATGTGTGTGTAAAGGCAGGCGTCCCAATATTTTTGAAAATATAGTGTATCTCTGACCTCACTTGCTGCTTAGCTATGCAGGAAGCAGAAGGGGTGCCACACCAATGGTCAAAAGTGATGCTTTATTAAATGACCAATAAAAAGAAAGTCAACACGTTTTGGGGCTCAGACTCTCCTACTTCATCAGGGCTTGTGTATTATTAAATATGGATCAAATGTGGCAGGGCTCAGTTGAACTACAACAGTTATTTACTGTATATCATGAGTATTTGCCATTCACAGTATGTGCAGTGTGGAATGAAACAGGGGGTGATTTATACAAGATAGAAGACATTAATAACTGCAGTATATAAAACACACTACATTTCCTGACTCATTTATGAAATGCAGGCAGTGGGATGGGGCCTGCAGGGATTCACAGTAGACATGTGCACGACCGAAAAAAATGTTTTTTTTTTTCGTTTTTGTTACATTCCTTTTTTTTTTATTCCCCTTTACTCATTTGTTATAATCGGCATTCGTTACTTTGGATAATTCGTAACATCGGAATACGTTCGTATTCATTCTGTTCCATGCAGTATTCTTTACTTTGGATATTTTGTAAATTTGAATGCATATGTAATCATTCGGTTCCATTTCTTTAGATGCCGTATTCTTTACTTCGGGTAATTCGGAAATTCGGATGCATTCGTATTCAATAACAATTAGGAAAATTTAAAAGGAAATTCCAATACCTATAATTTAATAGTTTATTTTAGTTTTTTTTTAAATTATTATTTATTATTAATAAATAATAATATTAATAATAGTAATAATAATAATAATATTAATAATAATAAAAACCTATAATGATAGTTAATTTAATTATAATAGAAAATACTAAAATGAAATTATCCGAATGTAATTGATTCTTTAAACTCACAGGTTGAATCGTTTTTCGTTATTTCAAATTTATCGTTCTTATTTTCAGATTTGCGTTATTTCTGATTTTCAGATTTCGAATTTTCGGATTTTTGTTTTTTTCGGACTTTCGTTCTTTCTGAAAATTAGTTTTCGTATGCATTCGTCAAAAGAGTCTTTTGTTCATTCAGATGCTTCCGAATGAACGAATATGCCGAATTCCGTCTAAAAGCGAAAATTCGGAACTAAACTAATTACACATGTCTAATTCCCAGCAT
This sequence comes from Lithobates clamitans, assembly GCA_037952925.1. Lineage (NCBI taxonomy): Eukaryota > Metazoa > Chordata > Amphibia > Anura > Ranidae > Lithobates > Lithobates clamitans. The sequence continues at coordinate 881,476 of JBBGZY010001161.1, read as the reverse complement.
ATTCACAGTGATTGGAGGGGAGAATGTTTATGTGACCAGGCTCTCCTCTCCTCCCAACTTTTTTTCATTTTTTTTTTGTTATTTTCATTTTTTTTTTTTATTTGAATGGGGCTCCTCTTGCTTTGGAGACCACAACCGCCAGTAAAACATTATCAAACCTACCTGTCTCTGGCATAATTTTAGTGACTTACTGTATATGTGAATGTGTAGTGCAAACCAGTATTTTGCTTTTTTGAGCTGACAGGTGGAGCTTTAGCCCGGGGCCACATGAGCAGTTCAGTCGTTTTGGGACTGAGAGATTTAACTGTTTATTACAGTAGTCTCATTTGCAGCGCTTTGAACTCAGTGAGACGCTAATATGATGATGATGATGGGCAACAAGCAATTCAAATCTCTTATTAGACAGGAGATTTAATCTCCGATATAGTGCTAGACTAAAGCCTGCTACATACTAACATTTTCTTTCGTGCAACCCAGCAGGTTTCACACAAAAAACCCAACAGCTCCAGTCGGAGCCGCTGGACTAACCATGACAGGTTAGTCCAGAGATCTCCCCCGCTGAGCTGTTGTGTTCTGACAGGGGGACGCACCCACCCTTGGAGGGGGGATTATGGTGTGGGGTTGCTTTTCAGGGGTTGGGCTTGGCCCCTTAGTTCCAGTGAAGGGAACTCTTAAGGCGTTGGCATACCAAGACATTTTGGACAATTTCATGCTCCCAACTTTGTGGGAACAGTTTGGGGACGGCCCCTTCCTGTTCCAACATGACTTTGCACCAGTGCACAAAGCAAGGTCCATAAAGACATGGATGAATGAGTTTGGGGTGGAGGAACTTGACTAGCCTGCACAGAGTCCTGACCTTAACCCAATAGAACACCTTTGGGCAGGGGCATATCATGAAATGAGTGGGTCCGTGTGCAAGCTAAAAAGTGGGTGCGCGTAGCGTGGTGTGGCGGAAAATGGGCGTGGCTTAAATTGAGCTAAAATGTTGGCCGTGGCTAAATGGGGTGTGGTTTAATAGAGTCTGACATGACTTACATAGTGCAGAATGCAGTAATGTTAAATAGGGAATGTACAGTGTGGAGTGTATGGCGGTGGGTAGTATGTGCAGGAGAGGAGTGCGGGGGGTATGGAGGTGGGTAGTATGTGCAGGAAAGGAGTGCGGGGGGTATGGAGGTGGGTAGTATGTGCAGGAGAGGAGTGCGGGGGGTATGGAGGTGGGTAGTATGTGCAGGAGAGGAGTGCGGGGGGTATGGAGGTGGGTAGTATGTGCAGGAGAGGAGTGCGGGGGTACGGAGGTGGGTAGTATGTGCAGGAGAGGAGTGCGGGGGTATGGAGGTGGGTAGTATGTGCAGGAGAGGAGTGCGGGGGGTATGGAGGTGGGTAGTATGTGCAGGAGAGGAGTGCGGGGGTATGGAGGTGGGTAGTATGTGCAGGAGAGGAGTGCAGGGGGTATGGAGGTGGGTAGTATGTGCAGGAGAGGAGTGCGGGGGTATGGAGGTGGGTAGTATGTGCAGGGAGAAGGGTATGGAGTGTATGGTGGTGGGTAGAATGTGCAGGTAAGGAGTGCGGAGTGTACAGTAGTGGGTGTTATGTTCAGGATTGTGTCAGTAGGGCAGTAGACGTTGTCAGTAGTTCTTTGTTTTTATTTTTTTATTGTATTTTTATGATTTCATTGTTTAGTATTTTTTTTTTCCATTCTTTTAAAATGCTTTTTTGGCGGCCAGTGGACGGTGTCAGTAGAACAATGGACAGTGAGAGCCGGCGGGAAAGGAGGGAACCGGCTGCGGGGGGGGGGGGGGGGAGAAGAACACAGTGGGACAAGGAGAACGGAGAAGTGGAGAAGGAGGAGAACGGAGGAGCATAGAAGGAGGACACAACGGACTGGGAGAGAACGCGGGGAGCGGAGGAGGAGAACAGGGGATAGGAGAAGGAGGACACAACGGGCTGGGAGGGAACACAGGAAGTGGAGGAGGAGAACAGGGGATAGGAGAAGGAGGACACAACGGGCTGGGAGGGAACACGGGAAGTGGAGGAGGAGAATGGGGGGAGGAGGAGAAGATGGAGAACAGCCTAGGAGGATCGGTGCAGCGGGAGTGACAGCTGTAAGCACTTGTAGCACTCTGATGTTTAGGCGCAGGGTTGCTCCTAAATTTACCTACCGGGTGTAGTTAGCTTGGATCATTGTTAGAGATCAATTGAGTTCACTCTGGCACTGCTGTACTTCTCTCTTCTGCAACCGGGAGGCCGGGTACCTGTTGACATTAGATAAGAGAAGGTCAAAGCAAGGACAGATTGAGAGTATATGTTGTATCTCAGCCAATGGGCAGGGGTTTTCTTGAATCCCTTGGCCTGCTGGGAGAACCTATATATTTGGGTGGAGTCAGGTGATCGGGGTACTGTGCCTCCTGGACGGCTGTCTGGGTGGATGTGTGTTGTATTGCCTGGACTGCTAGGCCGGAGATTGGGCCTATCCAGGGCACATCTGGCTGCTAGGCTGTCTGACGGCCTATCCAGAAGCAAGAGAGAAGCGCAGGGTTGTGATTGTGGCTTGCAGTCCAACCAGAAGTGACAGTTCTGCGGCCAGAGGACCTGTCGTGGTCGGAGGTAGAGGGGAAGCTGTCACCACTAAGGGACCAATCACCTTGTTACCAGGGACCACAGGGAGTAACTGAAGCAAGTACCGGAGCAGTATTCTCACCAACCAGGACGGTGAAGAATCGGGAAACTTCAGCAGGTGTCAAGCCAAGGACCCAGCCAGCGAGGGTGATGTTTGTAGAGCAGCCTTGTGTGTTAAGCCAGGGACCGAGCAGGCCAGTGGGCTCAAGGGATTCGGTGGCAGTCTAGTGAGAGAGACTGGGAGCTCAGTGGGAAACTACAAGAAGAGACTGTAGAGAAAGTAAAGGAGTTTGTTACAATCTGTGTTAGGAACTGTTCTAAGACTGTTGCCATAGGAGACAGCATTCCTACACATACAGATGTGGTGTATTGCTGGATGCCTTTCCCTGCATGGCTGTCTACCTGTAGAAGTCTCGGAGTGTGAACCAAGGGACAATCATCCATGTGTGCAGGGTGGGTCACAATGCCCCCCCCCCCCCTTGGAGGCCCGTGTGCAGTGAACACTCTGCACCCATGGATTATACGCCACTGCCTTTGGGTTGAAATAGTGCAGAGACTGCTAGCCAGGCCTTCTCGTCCACATCAGTGCCTGACCTCACAAATGCGCTTCTGGAAGAATGGTCAATCATTCCCATAGACACACTCCTAAACCTTGTGGACGGCCTTCCCAGAAGAGTTGAAGCTGTTATAGCTGCAAAGGGTGGGCCAACTCAATACTGAACACTACGGATTAAGACTGGGATGCCATTAAAGTTGATGTGTGTGTAAAGGCAGGTATCTCAATACTTTTGAATATATCGTGTATGATGGCTGTATTCGTTTTTCTTTTCTAGGCTTTCTTTCTGCTATTTTCATCTATTGATCAAGCCAGAAAGTTTGTTGTTTTTTCAATAGAACAAGCTCTCTTCCCAGATTTAGCTTACAGGGATGAGACCATTTATCACTGACAGGGGTGTTTACAATGATATTTTTTTATTTATTTTTGTAAAACCTTTATCTCAAAAGGAAAAAAAAACAGTTTGCTGTAACTAATTATAAAGCTGAAGTTTGGCTTCAATTTGTTACTATATCTAAATCTGCTAATACATTTAACATTCTCACCCCAGACTGGCAATGCTTCTGTCCAAAGTGTCCCCTGTGCTCCTTCATCCAGAGTGGGGACACTCTAATACAGGAAATGTGTTACTGGCCAGATCCCCAGATTTAAACAGAGACAAAATAGCCCAAAAAAGAAAACTAATGCAGCCACCACATCTAATGTTTGGTAAGCTGCAATATATTACATTTTTGATTTTGGGTTTAACCGCTTTAAACTAGCCATATACGTTCATATTCATAGATTCCATTCATCCATAGAATCCCCTATCCATGCTAAAAAGCTTGGATAGAAGAATCTCCCAAAGCAAATATGGACAAAAGAAAAGGGGATTTTTGGATGACCACTAGAGAGGGATAGGAAACTTTTATACAAAAAACATGATAAAATCAACCATAATATTTATTGCAAGCATTTGAAATTCCATGATTTTTTAGTAGGACACATTAGGACATGGTTGCTTCAAATGTTCTTCTTCTAGTGTTTTTACAATTAACAATGGAATTGTAAATGTTTGCAGGACCCCTGACCCTCTGTCTGGACAGTGCTGATTGGCTCACATGCACCCTCCCAAGAAAAAAAACTCTTCAATACACACTAAAACTGGGCATGTGCAGAGTGCCTCCAAGGCTCTCTACTATCAGCAGATGGATTGGGGACAGTGGAAGAAGGGAAGGATCAAAAAAGACAGGATCAAACAGCCTTTTTACACTATGCAGAGGATTAACCCCTTAGGTTCCACAGTGAATATAACAAGCATGCTTTACTGCATATACAGTGCTTTGAAAAAGTATTCATTCCCCTCAAAATTTCCCACATTTTGTCATGTTACAACTAAAAACATAAATGTATTTTATTGGGTATTTATGTGATAGACCAACACAAAGTGGGACATAATTGTGAAGTGGAAGGAAAATGATAAATGGTTTTCAAAATATTTTACAAATAAATATGTGAAAAGTGTGGGGTACATTTGTATTCAGCCCCTTTACTCAGATACCTCTAACTAAAATCTAGTGGAACCAATTGCCTTCAGAAGTCACCTAATTAGTAAATAGAGTCCACCTGTGTGCAATTTAATCTCAGTATAAATACAACTGTTCTGTGAAGCCCTCAGAGGTTTGTTAGAGAAACTTGGTGAACAAACAGCATCACAAAGGGCAAGGAACACACCAGACAGGTCAGGGATAAAGTTGTGGAGAAGTTTAAAGCAGGGTTAGATTATGAAAAAAAAATATCCCAAGCTTTGAACATCTCACAGAGCTCTGTTCAATCCATCATCCGACAACTGCAAACCTACCAAGACATGACCGTCCACCTAAACCGACAGGCCGGGCAAGGAGAACATTAATCAGAGAAGCAGCCAAGAGGCCCATGGTAACTCTGGAGGAGCTGCAGAGATCCACAGCTCAGGTGGGAGAATCTGTCCACAGGACAACTATTAGTTGTGCACTCCACAAATCTGGCCTTTATGGAAGAGTGGCAAGAAGAAAGACATTGATGAAAAAAAGTCATACAAATTCCCGTTTGCAGTTTGCGAAAAGCCATGTGGGGGACACAGCAAACATGTGGAAGAAGGTGCTCTGGTCAGATGAGACCAAAATGGAATGTTTTGGCCTAAAAGCAAAACACTGTGTGTAGACGGAAAACTAACACTGCACATCACGCTGAACACACCATCCCCACTGTGAAACATGGTGGTGGCAGCATCATGTGGTGGGGATGCTTTTCTTCAGCAGGGACAGGAAAGCTGGTCAGAGCTGATGGGAAGATGGATGGAGCCAAATACAGGGCAATCTTAGAAGAAAACCTGTTATGCCGCATACACACGGTCGGATTTTCCGACAGAAAATGTTCGATGGGAGCCTTTTGTGGGAAATTCCGACCCTGTGTAGGCTTCATTGGACAGTTTCCATCGGAATTTCCGTCGCACAAAATTTGAGATTTGGTTTTTCCGACAACAAAATCCGTTGTCGGAAATTCCAATAGTGTGTACACAATTCCGACGCACAAAGTTCCACGCATGCTCTGAGTCAAGCAGAAGAGCCGCACTGGCTATTGAACTTCATTTTTCTCAGCTCGTCGTACATGTTGTACATCACCGCGTTCTTGATGTTCAGAATTTCTGACAACATTTGTGTGATCGTGTGTATGCAAGACAAGTTTGAGCCAACATCCGTCAGAAAAAATCCATGGATTTTGTTGTCGGAAAATCCTATCGTGTGTACAGGGCATTTGTTCTGCAAAACACTTGAGACTGGGACAGAGGTTCACCTTCCATCAGGACAACGACCCTAAACATACAGCCAGAGCTACAATGGAATGGTTTAGATCAAAGCATATTCATGTGTTGGAAAGGCCCAGTCAAAGTCCAGACCTAAATCCAATTGAGAATCTGCGGCAAGACTTGAAAATTGCTGTTCACAGACACTCTCCATCCAATCTGACAGAGCTTGAGATATTCTGCAAAGAAGAGTGGGCAAAAATTTCCCTCTATAGATGTGAAAAGCTGGTAGAGACATCCCCAAAAAGACTTGCAACTATAATTGCAGTGAAAGGAGGTTCTACAAAGTATTGACTCCGGGGGGCTGAATACAAATACACTCCACACTTTTCACATATTTACTTGTAAAAAATGTAGAAAACCATTTATTATTTTCATTCCACTTCACAATTATATGCCACTTTGTGTTGGTTTATCACATAAAATCCCAATAAAATACATTTATGTTTTTGGTTGTAACATGACAAAATGCGGAAAATGTCAAGGGGTGTGAATACTTTTTCAAGGCACCGTACAAACTGATTTTACTGTTGTGGGTTTAGTAAGCCTTTAAAGTGGATGTAATCCTTTCTAAACTACTGCCATAGGGGTTATCTATAAGGATATACCTGCCTCCTGCATGTATCTTTACCTGTCAAATGTCTCCCCTCTGTCTGTTATTAGACCCGAAAACCTGCAGATTCTGTGGGCGGGTCTGTTGTCTGGAGCTCGGTGGGTGGAGTCGTGATGTCAGTAGACTCCCCGCCCACCTCTACACTCCCCTTGTCAATATGCATTTTCTCCTGTGTATTTCTTACACTGAACTTCTGCTATGATCTCTAACATCCAATGAAAAGACAGGAAAGTAACCACATGACTTCAGCATGCCAAATCATGCTGAGGTGTGGAACAGCCAATCCTTGCAGAGCTGCTGAAGAAAGGAGTGGGGGAGGGAATTAAAAAATAATGCATGTCTCTTAGGCTAGTGCACAAGATGTAAATCACCTGTCACTCACAGCAAGGGGGAGGATTTGACAAAGTTTTTCTCTATTTGTCAAGTTTTATCTCACTGAACAATAAAAGGGGATTGCTCAGAGATGGATTAACTCTGTGTGGCAAGACTGGGCTCAAATGACAGGAAATCTTATACTCTACAGTATGACATAAAAAAAATAAAAAAATAAAAAAATAAGAATTTCAGGTTTACATCCACTTTAACTTAAAGAAGTCCCTTCCATTACTCTCAGCCTCCTTCTGGGTCACTTCTTGCTCTGCCCGCTACCTACACCCTCCCTTGGATCCTCCCCCTACCCACCTCCCAGTACCACCCCTTTTAGAGATTACAGAACTATCATTAGAGGATACAGAAGTATCATTTTGTGGTGCTAAGTAACTTGTATGGAATTTGTTAATAATGCCAAGAAAAGCAGTAAAGTAGATCCTCTGCAGCCAGCAGCAATAGACCCCCAGCAACAGTGGACCCCCCCCCCCCCCCCAAAAAAAAAACAATAGATTTTCCAGAAGCCAGCCCAGCATCAATAGACTCTCCAGCAGCTAGCAAAAAAGACCCCTTCCTCAACAGTAGATCCCTCCCAGCATAGGCGTGCGCAGGGGGTGTGCCAGGTGTGCCTGGGCACACCCTAATCACTATGTGCGGATTCCCCCTACTGCCCCGGCTTCCCCCTGTGTTGCACATTCCCCCCCCCCCCCAGCAGTGCTTCTGGCTTTCCTCTTCTCCTCTCCCCCCCGGCTTCTGTGGGGGATGTTCCGAATGGAGAGCAGGGGAAAGGGCTAGTAATAATGTAATTTACCCTCCCCTTCATTTTCTAAATGAACACAGGGAGCACACTCACTAACTGTGTTCATTCATAACCGAAGCATAATAAACTGCGTTTACTATGCTTCGGTTTGTGAATGAACAGGAAGCCGCTCAGCACACAGCACTTGCCGATCATTCACTGTGCAGTGCAGCTGAGGCTGCGGAGAAAGGCGTGTGTGTTTGAGATTTGTGGAGCACACCCCAATGCAATAGACTGCGCACACCTATGCCTCCCAGCAACAACTGACCACCCCAGCAACATAGACCCAACCCGCAACAATAGATCCCCACCAGCGACAGTAGACCTCTCCATTAACAATAGACTGCCACGCAAAAATAGATGCCCTCTAGCAACAATAGATCTCCCAGCAGCAAGCAACAATAGACCCTTCCCTCAACAGTAGATCCTTTTCAGCAACAACTAACCCCCCCCCCCCCCAGCAACATAAGGCACTCCAGCAGCCAGCAAGAATGGACCCTTCCCTCAACAGTAGATCCCTTTCAGCAACAACTGCCCCCCCCAGCAACATAAGTCACCCCAGCAGCAATAGATCCTCCACCAGCAACACTAGACACTTACCTCAACATTAGATCCCTTTCAGCAATAACTGCCCCCCCAGCAACATAAGGCACCCCAGCAGCAATAGATCCCCCACCAGCAACACTAGACACTTACCTCAACAGTAGATCCCTTTCAACTACAACTGACCCCCACCCCAGCAACATAAGGCACTCCAGCAACGATAAATCCCCCAGCAGCCAGCAACAATGGACCCTTCCCTCAACAGTAGATCCCATTCAGCAACAACTACCCCCCCAGCAACATAAGGCACCCCAGCAGCAATAGATCCCCCACCAGCAACAATAGAGCCTTCCCTCAACAGTAGATCCCTTTCAGCAACAACTGCCCCCCCCCCCGAAACATAAGGTACCCCAGCAGCAATAGATCCCTCACCAGCAACAATAGACCTTCATGCAAAAATAGATCCCCTCCGGGAACAATAGTTCCTCCAGCAGGCAGAATCAATAGACCCTCCAGCACACCCCAGTACCCCTTGTCATTACACACATTCAGTGCTAGAAGTGCCAGAACTGCGTCCCCCCGCATTCCCACTGAAAAAAACGCCCTGGTTTCAGGTGTCACTGCCTGCAAAGGTGTGAACATGGCCTGACCATGTATAAAACATGCAGTAATAATCTAGCTATGAATGACCTGATAATCAGAGTGGTGACATGGCAGGAGTATATATAATTAAAGGACAAGTCCTCTTGTCTCGGGAGCCGGGTTATGACATCGCTGTCACAATGACCTGGCTGTGTATACGTCAGAGCTGTCTATTTGGTAGATGAGCTCAGACACATCTGCGTGGTAACTGCGGCCTGTAGTAGCAACGCTCCGCTCATCACCCCTCACCGACACAATGGTTTTTAGCTGACAGCTCTTCTGTTGCACTTGGCAGAACCTCGCTCTGCCCGGGGGCCATGATTCCACATCTAAACTTCTTCTATGACTCCTACAAGTACGAACGTTCCAAAGAACAGAGGACCCGAGGCTGAAGAACATCTCCTCGCTGTATTAACCCCATTGTAGTCTTTTCTGTGTTTAAAGAAAAAGTATGGGGGGTGGCGACTGCTACCCTCCTTCTGAAAATGCCATTTGCCTGGCTGTTCTCCTCATCCCCTGGCTTCATTACTCAGTGAGACACTGACCTAGTGCTAATATGCAGGAACAGTAGAGAAAAGTCAGATGTCCGTATCTGCTTACTTGTGGTAGGTTAGAGACTATGGGGGTTGATTTTCTTTGCAAAGTGCACAGTCTATTTGCCTTCAATAAATTAACCCCTTGGTGTCTTCAATCCAAAGGATCAGCAAGACAGGCAGTCAGCTAGCATTTGCAGAATGAGATGGCAGCGTTCGTGTCTTCCTCGGAAGGTTTCATTAACGGCCCATGCACATTTTTGCAATGCATTAGCACACATGCATTCACGCGCATTATGTCATGCATTAAAGTGAATTGCAATAAGGCAGCCCATTGAAATGACTGAGCTTCCAATGCAGCCTGACGTGCAGAAAATCTGATGTGACCTTTTTTGCTTGTAATGCAAAGCACCACCATACATGTCCTTAACTTAAAGCATGTGTAAAGGTTCAGCTTTCTTTCTTCTTTCAAATAACAAACATGCCATGCTTACCTGATCTTTGTAATGGTTTTGCACAGAGCAGCCCCCCATCCTCCTCTTCTCGGGTCCCCTGCTGGCGCCCCTGGCCTCTCCCCCCAGTGCCCCTATAGCGTGCTCATTCCTGAGCCACCTCTGCATGTCCGTGAGACACATAGGCCCCACCCCTGCTCCCACCACCCTGGCTGTTATTCACAGCAGCGGAAGCAGAGACCCAGAAGAGCTTCTCTTCTTGTACACATTTTTGGATCAGGCTCAGGTAAGTATGGAGGGCGGGGGGGGGGGGGGGGGGGTAGAGGGAGAATCTGCACACTGAAGGTGAAAAACCTTCACCCTTCAGAACCACTTTAATTCATTGGAGTGCCATTGAATATGAATGGGCAACCATAGGCGTGCACACAGGGTGTGCCGGATATGCCTGAGCACACCATAATCACCCTGTTTGCATTAGTATCATTGCCGTGTGTGCTGGTTGGGAGATGGGAAAGATCTCCCACTGAGCAACTCTGCTTATAAAAGAAGTGTGGAAGCATTTCTCTCTCATTCTAAATCTGCATGCAGGGAGATCATGTGTCTATGGGGCAGAGTGCCACAGGTGCCTTAAGGAAGACAATATGTGTGTGTATATATATATATATATATATATATACACACAATATATACACACACATATACACATATATACCTCTTAGACATCGTCTAAGAGGACGAAACGCGTCGGACAGGACCCCACTGCCGCCATACTTTTACAGCGCTGATTTTAAAGATTTACATGTGAGTGTATCTCTTATTTTAAATAAATTTGGTACTTGTTTTATGGAATTACACTATGTGGCCTTTTTCCTTCCTGCCTTACACCATTGCTATCTGCTTCTCAACATCCTCCTGAGGGACATACTAGTCCATGGTTCATCCTCGGATTTCCATCTTCACCACCCTTCCGGAACATCTACCATCACTCACCACCCAAGCCTGCTTTGACCCAATTGGGCGTATGTCCTCTTGGGTCCACTAGATCCGGTAAGCCTTCTCATTGTCGGTGGTGGTGTGCTTCTTTTGTCTTCGCTCCAGATGTCACGCATTTATTGATTTGTTCCTCACATGAAGTCACTTATTTTATATGGACCATTAGCTTTTATGAGTCTTATAAACATGGAGGACTTTCTTCTAAGTTTCCCTTAGATGTTTTCACCATTAGTTGGACTACATTGTCCTTATGTTGGACTTTTAAGTTTTTTAGTGCTACACCTATTTTTGTCTTACTGATTTACTAAAGGTAAATAGATTGTGCACTTTGCAAAGTGCAGTTGTTCCAGAGCTTAGTAAAGGCTTCACTTTGCAAAGAATACCCAATCACGTGCAAGGAAAATTAAAAAAAAAACTGCATTTTTGCTTGCACATGATTGGATGATGGAAGTCAGCAGAGCTTCTGCTCATATACTAAGATCTGGAGCAACTGCTGTTGCTGAGAGCAACTGCACTTTCCAAAGTGCACAGTCTCTTTGCCTTTAGTAAATCAACCCCAGTGTCTACAAACTATGGGATATATACTGGAATTTAATTTTTTTTTATACTACTAAGGGTGGCGATTAATATAGCGACTTATAATGGGACTGCGATATTGCAGCAGACAATCTTACACTAACTGATGCTAGGGGGAAAAGACTAATTGCAACTGTCATCACCAGTGACATTAATACAGTGATAATGCTATACACTGTCACTGTACTAATGACACTGGCTGGGAAGGGGTTAATGTCTAGGGCGATTAAGGGGTTGACTGTGTGCCTAATTATGTTGTAATGTGTCTAAAGTGTTCTGCTTTTACTAACTGATCTCTCAGTTTCTCCTCTTTGCTTTGCAGGGATGAGAAACTGACAGATCATCCCCCCTTCATACAGAGCTCTGTGTTGTTAGCCAACACAGGGCTCTGGGTTGTGATTGCACACAGCCGATCAGCAGGTCCCAGCCATGAATCACTGGCCGGGTCTTGCTGACAGTGTACAATAAGAAGTGGGAGCCGGGCATGGGGTGTGAATGCAAAGCATTCTCTGAATGGTGACCTCCTGTGTTCAGAATGCAACAGGCCGGCCGCTCCATAGAGTGGAGACAACCTAAGACAGGAGGTTTTGTTACTGGCCACATCACCGGGTGAAACCAAAGAAAAAGAAAAAACTGAAAAAAGAAAACTAATGCAGCCACCAAATTTAAGGATTGGTAAGCTGCATTAAATAAAAACGTCTTCTATTTGCTTTAGATTGTCAGCTCCTGCGCGGTGCTCTTCAGTCTCCCATTCCATGTGTAGCACCCTCCTAGGTAGGTGCTAGAAGAGAGTATAGTTTTTGGGTCTTCTGCTTACCAGGAAGGCTGCCAGGTAAATTTAGATGCTCTCTGCCTACCGATGAGCAGGAATCCATTGATAGGGTCTGCTCGTGGTGCTTAGATGCTACTCATGCCGAATGTTTCACACTGGTCCAATAGGGTGCCATATTAGACAATGGGAGGAAACTTGACAAATGAGAACACAGGCATAGTTACAGCCTTGGTGATTGGCCGATGAAAGTGGCTCAGTGCATGCTGGGTGACTGTATATATGCCAAGGGCACATGTGCACTGGGTCTTCGCCTAGGGTCCTGCGGGGAGGGGGGGGGCGGCTGCCCCTCCTCTGTAGAAGCTGCCATGTGGCCTCAAGGTGGTTGACCCGAGGGCCTCAATACGAGGAAAGCTGCAACCCAGATGTCCTGCAAAACTGACCAGAAGGGCTGCTTTGGCCTACTATGTGTCATGGGGCCTGTCCTGTGAGGGCCATCCCTTCAGCTAGAAGAGTCATCTGATGCCAAAGGGGATGCTAGTGAGTGTCCAGAAGATAGATAGTTCCACCAAGTCTTCTTCCAGAGCAAGTAAAGGACTTATTCTTCCCATACAAGTGTTGTGTGGTATAGAAGAGAGTCTGCAACCACATCTAACCTGTGAGGCCAAGTGAGAGTTGTCCTCATCTGTAATTAGTAGTTCCAGTTGGTTTATCCTACTATTCCCTTCTGCCATCCAAGTTCCAACAATAAATAAAAAAAAAAATAACTCCTGGACTGATCGTCGGATAACGATTGGATGAAAGTACGGACGATTGTGTGAAAACCCTTAGCAACTGGTTGTAAGATAAGAAGGGGAAAAGCCCAGGGAAGTCTACAAGCAATCTCTATGGGGGGCAGTGCTACACATGTTTTGTTACATATGGGTTGGTTTACTAATGGAGAAGACAATGTGGACATAGTCAAAGTATATTTTCCACGTGAAGTTCAGTGTTCTTCTCCTTCAGTGAATGGCCCTCATTGTGTCACTCCTCTTGTGTATATGTCACAGAGGGCCCCTTAGCACAGTCGGAAGCAGCAAAAAGTGCTCTTGAACCTTTTTAAAAGGAACCGGAACCCCTGAAAATAATTTTTCTTTTTTTTGCCTGCAGCTCATTCATATGCGGAATATCACCTATGTGTGAATGGAGCCTAATTGGGTAACGAAGAACGCGTGTCTCTAGTCACTGCATTAGGAACAAGTAAACCTTCCTGATCTCAGCATTGAACAAAGTGGAAACTTCAAGAGCCCGTCCGAGCGACATAGAAAAAAAAAGCAATTTTGTTTCCTTATATGATCAAAAATATATGAAATTATATAAAGGATATACAGGATATATAATTATATAAAGGATATACAGAATGTTGTACAGGTAACCTATAAATGATCCTCCTTTCTCACCCAGCATCCCCCCCCCTACGGGCCCCTTTGCAGAATTGCAGTGCTTTATCACATGCGCATCAACACGTGTTGCATTACAGTTACATATCCATGTATGCATGTAAAATGGGACCTGACCCTCCTTTACCAACACAGCTTTCCACAATGCACAGTAGTGTCTTAGCCACCTGACAAGTTGCACTCCATGCATTGCAATGGAACCGTCCTAATAGGAGCGACTCAAGTCGCTCCGACTTAGAAAAGATTCCTGTACTACTTCAGGGCGACTTCGGAGCGGCTTGCATTGACTTCTATACAGAAGTTGTTTTACAAGCCGCGCTGAAGTTGCGCTGTACGGGGCGGCTTCAGAGTCGGACGACTTTGAAGCTGTCCCTGTGTGAACCGGCACTAAGGGTTCATTGACACGTGTAGCTAGGGGGCGGTAAAAGCAGGTGGCTGAGCCTCGGTTTTACCAACGCCCCCACCACCCACCTGAACACAGACATGCAGCCGCTCAGGGCTGTAAACATGCTGTGGGTGTGATTTTGAGCTTTGTGGCCACAGCAAAATGTAAGCAGCTTGCCGCATTCGTGACCATTACTGCTGCTGCAAGCACAACCCATGCAAGTCTATGGGGCCGCGCTGCAATGGCGTGCAATGCATGTGAATGCAGCATTGTGGTGCGACATTTACAGGGTTATCTTAGGCAGTGAGGAGGTGAGAAATCGCTCCTTTATAGCCTCCTCATCGCAAATTGTTTTCCAGAGGAGCAGAGAGGGATGCGGCACCGGTGAACAAACACAAATGCCGCGTACACACGAGCGGACTTTTCGTCTGGACTGGTCCGACGGACCGAATCCGGCAGACAATCCGACCGTGTGTGGGCTCCATCGGACCTGCAGCGGAATTTTTCGGCCGAAAATCTGACGGACTTTAGATATCAACTTGCTTATTGTAGTCCGGTGTACGTCATCACGTACGAATCCGTCGGACTTTGGTGTGATCGTGTGTAGGCAAGTCCGTTTGTTCGAAAGTCCGTCGAAAGTCCGTCAAAAGTCCATTGAAAATCCGTCGGAAAGACCGTCAGACTTTTGTTGCCGAAAAGTCGGCCCGTGTGTACAGGGCATTAGGCTTGGTTTACACTAATGCAACTTGTCATGCGACTTGTGACACATAATGTTGCTTGACAAGTTGAAACCCATTTATTTCAATGGCACATTCCAATCAATGCAACTAAAGTTGCAGCTTCTTTAAAAAAGGTTCACGCACTACTTTGATGCGACTTTCTTGCAATTTGAGTGTCATAGAGTCACATGAAAGTCACACTGGCTATCAAGCGACTTAGGAGTCACACTAGTGTGAAAGGAGCCTTACGTTCCATTTTAGTGCATCTCCTTCAGTGCATTAGAATGGCATACAGAGTGAATGGCACCGCAACCCACTAATGGGTGCACGCTGTGATACTGTGTGTTATAGTATGGAGTGCATTACCACAATGCAAAGGTGTGAAGCCAGCCGGAATCCTACTTTTACCTCTTCCCACTCATCATAGATCTCCACTGTACGGCTCATAGGGAGACTTTCTATGAACAGACTGTACAGCTCCTAGCCAGCCGCTCAGAGATAATCTACAAGGATCGGGGACAGGTAAGGGTGGGATTTGGGGAGATCTTATATACAGGATACTGGAAATTGTTACCTATGATGTTGCTGTTCACTAACTGAAGGTTAAAATCAGGCTTACAATTCACTCATATGCTGTTTTGAATAATGGACAGGAGGGGGGAACTGCATTGTACATGAGGGACCAGCCACAAACTGGAACGTCAGGGAGTAGAGTCGAGCACTGGATCCTAGGGGAGAGAGGGATATGATAAGTAAAAGTCCTTTGTACTGGTACCCTAGGCATAAACCAGTATTTATCCCTTGCAGTGTGGGGAGAGCCCCATTGCAGGGGTATGTCCCCCCCCCCCCCCATCCCTGGAATTCAGCTTTAAAGTAAAACCTGATTATCCTGCCATGAAAGTCCTTATTCAGGCACTTCCCCTGGTATAGGGTGACAACTCCCTGTCCCCGTCTCCAAGTTGTGCTCCTGCATTGTTCCAATGGAGAATACAAGTGACCATTTCAACTCACATTCTGCAGGCGTGGTCCAGTGTTCAGTGTTGTCATCATCAGGTACCCACCCTGAGAAACACCATACAGTCATCCAGGGTGGATTTGATTTAAATCATCATTTTTAAAGAGCAACTGTCATCTCTGACCCGCAGTGGCTCCTCCTCTGATCCGCTGTTCATTTACCGACAGTCCCATTCACTTTAACGGGACGGCTGGTGATGCGGCGGTGACACAGCAAGGCGAGGGACGTGGCGGCAGCAGGTGAGTGGATGCCCGCTAACGGGCGCTGCCATGATGGATCTGAAATGACAGGTGCTCTTTAAATGTAAGGACTTCTTCTTGCTGGTAGTTGGAATCTTTAATATTTGCCAACAAAATGAAGGTTTCCTATTTAGAATTAGAAGCTGTCAGGTTAGTAAAACAGTGATATCAGAACCGATTCAATCATACAGTTTGTAGTGTACATAGATGTGCAAAACAATAGGATAAAGGATTATTCCTGAACTTTGTTTTATCTCATGGTTACTGTGAAATTATGTGAATGCATCAATGCAGTGCATGTTATCTTAGCTTGGATTCATTGAAAAAAATGTAAATATTGCAGAATATACAGCCTCATGCTACATAGCTAAGCTCCATTTCATGCTGAATAAACTAAATTATTAATGTACCTTAAATAGAAAACTATCTTTAGATAGATTTTTACTCCAAAAGCATTTTATAAAATTAATTTATAAAAATCAAGAAAAATCCGATTTAAATAAAAAAATCTGACTTAATTTAAAAAAAAATACAATTTTTTTGATTTTTTTAAAAACATCATTGATTTTTATCCACCCTGCAGTCATCGCTGAAGTGAAAAATAGCAATTGTTTATGATACACAGTGCTTTTGCCAACTAAATTTTATTTAGTAAGGGTTTACATATACAGTAATACCTTGGATTGCGAGCATAATTCGTTCCGGAAACACGCTTGTAATCCAAAGCACTTATATAGTGAATTTCCCATAAGAAATAATGGAAACTCAAATGATTTGTTCCACAACTATTTATTTATAGGTCCTTCCGTTTATAGTACATATAAAAAGATTATAGCAATGTGATAGGTTGTGTAACTATAAAATGTTCATCCACAAATGGAAGCCTCCACAAGGGGATTAGAAGCAAAATCCAGCAGGAGCTCCAGAGTATAAAAGAGAAGAGAGGCCCCTCTAAGTGTAGCAATATGTTGCTAAATGTTGTACCTACATTAAATGTAACCATATTGCTACACTAAGAGGCGCCTCTCTTTTCTTTTATACACTACTTGTATATCAAGTCAATATGTATTAAAAAATGTTGCTTGTCTTGCAGAATACTTTCAAACCAAGGTTTTACTGTACTTTGAGACGTATGGCCAAAGGTTTTTTTTTGGCCATAATTGTGGGCTACATGAGTACATTTACTTTTGTACTCTTGTGACCCTGAGTCAATTGACAGTGGGCCATTGCCAGCTATTAGCTGACAGGGCAGAGCTGCGCTAGGCTCAAGAAGAATCCTGACAATACTGTTGAGATCCACCCAGCTGCCTCAGAGAGAGCTGGCTCTGTCTTTCAATGCAAGGCTTAGAGCTGGCTGGAACCAGCTGCCTCCTTCCCAGCCTAACACTCCAGTGAACTGTGGAGGAGCAGAGCAAAGAGTGGCAGTTAATGCTCTTGACTCGGAGGAGACAGAGAGCTGAGCAATCAGCAGTCATGTGATCGCTCAGTTCTCTTCTCTTCAGCTAACCATAAATCTTGTTCAGCTAACAGCCAGATCCCCCCTGCCGAGACATTGTATTCTGACAGTGGGATTTGCAGCTATCAGAATACACTGATCAGTGGCTACAGTCACTGATTGAGAAAAGTTTTCCAACATGTCCCTTCAACAGAAGTCACTCAAACAATTGACTTCTGTTGAGCGGGGATGACTGATTGAAAGTCAGCTGCTCCCTGCTGAACCGGCCAAATTAAAATCTGTCTACAGTACTGGACTCCACACTGCGGCTCGGAAGCTGGATGCTCACTGACACCAATGATTGGGCACTATTCCTCCCATTAATACCCATGATGGGGCACTATTCCTCCCACTAATACTAAAAATGGGGAACTATTCCTCCCACTGACACCAATGATGGGGCACTGTTCCTCCCACTGATACCAATGATGGGGCACTATTTCTCCCACTGACACCAATAACAAGGCACTATTCCTACCACTAATACTAATGATGGGCCACTATTCCTCCCACTGACACCAAAGACGAGGCACTATTTCTCCCACTGACACCACAATGGGGCACTATTCCTCCCACTTATACCAATGATAGGGCACTATTCCTCCCACTGACACCAATAGCAAGGCACTATTCCTCCCACTGACATAAATGATGGGGCACTATTCCTCCCACTGACACCAATGATGGGGCACTATTCCTCCCACTAATACCAATGATGGGGCAGTATTCCTCCCACTGACACCAATAATGAGGCACTATTTCTCCCACTGACACCACAATGGGGGACTATTCCTCGCACTGATACCAATGCTGGGGTACTATTCCTCCCACAGACACTGATGATGGGGCACAATTCCTTCCACTAATACTAATGATGGGGCACTATTCCTCCCACTGATACCAATGATGAGGCACTATTCCTCCCACTGACACCATATTCCTCCTCCTAATTCCAAAGATGTACTGTTTACTTCCACTGTTCTGTTGCCAAGACATTTTCTTACTGCCACTGGCCGCAGTCTGCCCCCCCCCCCCTCCAAGTCTGAAGGAGAGTAACTGGCCCTTTGTGTAGACAGTATGAAGACCCCTGGTGTATAGCTTAGCTTTAGAACCAACATGGGACAGCTGCAGTATCACATCGTTGCTGCAGCATGGAGCTATGTATATATATTTGTTTTTTTAAAGCCCACATTTCTTCTTTGAGGCACACTGAATAGCAGATGCTCTGTTGGAATTTTTCATAGTACTGAGTAATAATAGAAATCTGTTAGTAGTAGCTCATACTTTGATGGTGCCATTACTTCTAAGCAGACAGATCGGCTGTATATCAGTCCAGCACACACAATGGTGGCCCCCACTGGTCATAATTGACAGGCACACTTTAAAGGAGTTCTAAGGCCAC